>CAKAOH010023286.1:0-31980 GCA_916701665.1 Sebastiscus tertius
GCCCGGCTGAGCTTGTCGTAGTTCATGTGTGGTTTGCCCTTCCTCTCCCCCCACAGCCTGGCCAGCCTCTCGGGGTCCCGGATGACGAACTCGCCCCACTCCCCTCCCCAGCCGATGGCCCCGCCCTCGCCCCGCCCCAGCAGCTCCAGCAGGAAGTGCCACAGCTGGACCTGTCGGGAGCCCGGCGACCAGGCTGGTTTGTAGGCCCAGTCAGGGAAGAGCACTGCTGGAGAGACAGGAGGAAGTCCTATAAATGACCTGGAAGTCACCGACATCATTGCTTAAAGGTCCCATATATTATGCGTATTTTCAGATTAATACTTGCATTTTGTGTTTCTACTAGAACATGTGCACATACTGTAATGTTCAAAAACCCTTTATTTTCCTAATACTGTCTGCCTGTATTTACCCTCCGTTGTTGTTAGGCAACTGCTTGGGTCCATGTTTACTTCCTGTCAGGTGATGTCATTCACATACACTACAACTGGAAATAAATTGGGACACATTTAGAATCTTTACGTTTAAAACTGTGAAATGGTCTATATGTTGTATAGTTGTGACATCACAAAGTTACAGAAATCCTGACAGCTTGTTTCAAAGGCACAGTTTCTCACACGGCCTGTGTGTATTTCTCTATGGATTGAGTGTCTCAATACTCTCACAGTATTTTTATAGCACCTTGACCTGCTTTATAATAAAGAAGACGTGAAAATCTCACTTTTTGCAATATGGGACCTTTAAAGTTGAAGTGGTGTGGCCCTGATGAGTCCCTGACAGGAAATGTATTTATTGAATTGTTTGTCAGTTGTGTAGTTTGATTGGGAAAATCACAAATCAGTTTGACATTTTGGGAATTGCACTTATTTGTTACATGAGAAGGTTGATATCACTGTCATATCTACTGAGCAAACAAAATCTAACATGTTGAAGGTGCTAAATTTGAAATTCATTCAGTATTAATATAGCAACAAACAACTATTTGCTATGTAAAGAGTAGTGGAGCGTCCTGACCTGTGTGTGTTGTAATCCAAGCTTCTCTGTGCTTTGTTTTACATACAGCTGCGTATGCATGTTAGTGTATGTGAGTCCCTGTGTGTGTCCCACTGGTTGACTAATCGCCGACAGTCCGCACTGCCGATAACGCCGTACCGACACGTGGTGTTGTCATGGAAGCGTAGCGCCCACCCTCCGGCTCCCCCTCAGGTAAACACTGTTAGGTCTGTCAGCATTGCTGCCGTTGTTGGCACTGTTAGCAAAGAGTATAGAATCAAAGAGACAAAACTCTTGTGTTTTTTGACAACAGACCCTGCTGCTATTTTGGACTGTTAACTCTTATTAATTAATATTTTTATTGTCCAACACAGGCCATTTCTGTAGAGACATTAAATATATCATAATAGAACAGAAATAATTTTGTTTTACTTTTGTACGGCACTTTGTAGGCGGACGTACGGTAGCCGCTTTCAGTCCAAAATCGCGGAAGCGTAGCTTTGCTGCTGGGCACTGATGTTGCAATGGTACGAAAAACTGACTTTCACTTCTTGGCAATTTACATTCTTTGCCGTTAACTGCGAGCCGCCGGGTCAGAAGTCGCCATGTTGAGAGCCGTGTGGAGGCAATCCCTCAATCATAAATATGCTTTGAATTTGGAATGTAGTACCTTTAATTAGTGAACTTTAAAGGTGCTGGTAGGCAGATTTTGTCAGAGCCATGCTAGCTGTTTCCCCCTTGTTTCCAGTCTTTATGATAAGCTAAGCTAACCAGCTGCTGATTGTAGTTTCTTATTTATTGTTCTGGCACTTTCAAAATGACAATAGTTGCCAGCTTTATTAAAAAGCTCCTAATATAACTGTGTGCTCCAAACTCATCATCCTCAGATGTCCCATCTGTTGAGGTATGAGATCCGTCATGTGCAGAGCTTCCTGCATCCTTATTCTCCATTGATTATTTGTCCATTTATTTATTTATTTGTTAATTAGTTTTTACAACAATGTGTCACAAATGACTAGTAATTGGATGTTGATAAAACATGCGGAAATGAAACATTTCACCACTCAAGAATTAGAAATTATGCAAAACTATATCTAGGGCCAGAGAGGAGTACATGTAATTATTTCTTCTATTATCTTTTCTTGTGATCATGACGCTTTGTTTTCCTGTGAGCACAAACTAATCACCCCTTCTTTCTGAGAAAACAATTTCAAGCTTGTTATGTTCACAACATGATTATTTGTTACAAAGATTTAAGTTTCTCACAGCATGACAGATAGCTGTAAATACTTCAATTAGACATGACATTTAAAAGAAATGCTAAGCACCTCATTATCCTGCTTCTTTGGTTTAGCTCATCAAACAAACCTGAAATTTGATGTAAAAAAATCTTTTATTTCATGTCTTAAAGGACCAGTGTGTAGCATTCAGGGGGATCTATTGGCAGACATGGAATATAATATTAATAAGTATGTTTTGTCGAGTGTGTAATCACATGAAAATACAAAACGTTGTATTTTCTTTAGGTTAGAATGAGACGTTTATACCTACATAGGGAGCGGGTCCTCCTCAAGGAGTCGGCCGCCATGTTTCTACAGTAGCCCAGATTGGACAAACCAAACACTGACTCTAGAGAGGGACATTAGTGTTTTCACATTTTTCGTCGGCAACCGTAGTTCTCCAACGTGCTTGGCACACGGGATGTTTCAGTTGATTGCAATCTGCAACCTCACTGCTAGATGCCGCCAGATCCTACATTTAATAACACATATTTTTGGAAATTCACTGTGTCAAGACTTGATTCTTTACAATAGTGATTAGCTCCGCACTCAAAGTGGCAGTAGGCAGTATATTTTTAACACGGTGTGTTTCCGTGTAACGTATCGGCGGATGCGTTTCTCATTCAGCAGCCTTGTTATGTCTGTATAACGTTACACTACGTTGCCTGTCATCCCGTCATCTACCGCTTTTTTCTTTCTCAAAGCGGACGGCCAGCAGCTCTGCTTGAAGAAGGAGGAAGAAGGCGGGGCCACTCGTCATCAACGCATCATCAGCTACACTGCGCATGTGTTATATCTTGATGCTCAGGCTGATTGGAATTCTGGATCTGGATCGCCACCAAAATCTAATGGATTGTTCATTGTGCTACCCCACCCCTCCAAGCGCGAGATTTTGGAGTAATCCTGCTAACAGAAGGACAGACAGACAGACAGACAAACAAACAAACCCAACGCCGGTGAAAACATAACCTCCTCCCTAGGCCTTCGGCCTTGGCGAGGGTAAAAAGTGTGCTAGCGGCACTAAAAATGACCAGGCCAAGTTACAATTTTGGCTGCTGATTGGTCAATGGGGAGACTGCATCACTTGTCAGGGGTGACATGTTTGTTTTTCATGATTTTATCTATTTTTACCACCGTGCCACAGGCAGATGCACACTGCAAAGAATGAATATATAATAACTCTTACGTAAATATGAAAGATCTCCAAGCACACAAATGACAACCCACACAAACCCACATATGTAAATAACCGAGACCAAGGAGCATGAGCGCACACTTACTTCTACTCCAGTAAGGCGCTGAAAGGTGTCCTGCTGAAGAGCTACAGCTGCACTGCATCTGAGTAAAACACAATACACATAACAAAAAAACAGTATCTTCATCACTGTGATCATCATCATCAGAATAAAGTTAGAGAGTCGAGAAAAGAGGGGGAAAAAAAGCTGTTTAAATGAAATATGAATTAGCTGTCATGTGGTGTTAAATTAGCCGTCACGACAAAGCACAGATGTAACTGATTACTGCAACTTCTGCACTTAATATCACTTATAAAAGTAAATCATCTTCACACGTATTTAATTTAATGACAAATCTAAGCCTAAGTCCAGATATTACATCAATATCAACATAATTGTAAATAAGGTTTATAGATCTCTGTCAGATCATAATGTGCTTGAAATTACATTTGCTAATCTAATAGCTGATTTGTGATTAGAGCTAATCAGACTCTTTAGCATCACTTTCCCTGCAGATACTGTTTTCTATATTTGTCTATAATTTCATCCCATAAACACACACGTCGTCCACCCACAGACACAATGACCTTCCCCGGCGATTTGGAGCAGCAGAGGCACCCTGCATCTTCCCTGGAAGGCTGAAAACTAATCTCTTCAAGAAGTACTTCACATAACCCTTTTCCCCCACTGAATGATGTCTCCTCTCCTATAAGCCCTCTTCCACGAGCTGTAATATCCTCTTATCTTGGAGCAACAAAAAAACGATGTCTCCCCTTAGCTCTTATTTTATTTCCTTTTCCCATGCAGCAATACACTCACACATGATCACTGCAGGGTCACGGGGACATTACCGGTTAAACTGGGAGAGCTGAGCCAAAGACATTTTCTACTTCTAGGGCGCCATTTAGACAAAAACAGGTTCTGCCATCAAAAGGCCAAAACAAAAAAAAAACTAATTACAACATGACACAACAATAAAAATGCAATCATGCTGAAACAGGATTGCAAACAAATGAGTAAAATGTGATGTTTCCTCTGCAATTTTGGCTCTGACATTTGTATTCCTCCCTTTTTATTGGCTTTTAACTACAAATTGAAGCTTGTTGTACTGGCTAAGTGCCTAAACATGCCAATCTAAATCCACCATCAATTCAATGATAGCCAGAATTACTCTGAATGCTACAATTAAAAACGATAAGTAAGAATCATCATGCCAGTCAAGCACAAAAGGTCGACAGAGAGGGGATTTTTTTTTTTTTTACAAGTAGACGAATTTCAGATCTAATTCAACTAATCACTTGGAAGAATTCTCCCTGACAATCATCTCGTTTACAAAGCACGAGCTAATTAAAGACTCCTGTGTAAGGGTGATAATAATTCAATTGGTCCTGTTACCTTGATTGGAGCAGGAGTGGATAAAGCTTCGTTAGATGAATAACAATGATCAGTTTGCCTGCCGGCCCGCTTCAAGTCTGGGAGGACTGAAGGATGGATGGACCGAATCTTAAACCCTCTATCTCATCTCACCCCCCAACCACAAACACTTCCACCTCCCCTCTCTCTCTCTCTCTCTCTCTCTCCCTCTCTCCTACAACATCCCTCCCTCTCCCCCCCATCCCAGAAATAGGGAGGTCAAAACTAAACCATCTTATACTGATGATGTTGATGCCTTTTTGAGAAAAGAACTAGAGTAAAAAAAGAAAATATAACTTTAAAAGTGTCTCAAAATGACAAAGCATCCAGAAACATCCTCCCAAATGTAACCAGCAAAACTTTTGATAAGCAATATACTGTATATCTGCAACTAATGATTACTTTCATTATTGATTATTTGCTTGATTCATAGTTTTGTGTATAAAATTTCTGAAAATAGAGAAAAAAAATACCTGTTTTTATCCCCCAGAGCCAATCCAAAACCCAGTTTACTATCATATATGATCAAGAAAAGCAGGAAATCCTCACATCTGAGGCATTAATATCATTAATCGATAATCAAAATAGTTGCTAATTAATTTTCCTTCCATTGACTAATCAATTAATCTACGAATTGTTTCATCTCTATCTATCATTTAAATCTATAATCAAGCAAAAATGTTAAAAAAAAATGTAGTGCTTCTCTAATGTGATGATTTGCTGCTTTTTTTGTTTTCTATCAAACTGAATATTTTTATTTATTTATTTATTTATTCATATTTTTTTTTAAATCTCCCTAAAATATAGTTTTTCATAATTCATTGAAAAAAAACCCGAAAAAAACTCCCAGGAGATTCATTTAGAAACCTTAGTCCCAGCCCTACGTGGGATGCTCTCACTAGGAGCTGTTTGTAAGCAGAGATGAGTCAACTGCTGCTAGAGTGAAAAGGGGGCAACCGTAAACCACCATTACAAGTGAGAGTATAAAGGGTCAGACCTGAAGAGAAGCACAAAGAAAAAGAAAAAAGAAAAAGCCGGGAGGCGATAGGTGAAGGCACTCTAATACGCTCAGGATTGGTGCGTATTATAGCGAGCTGAGGAGGAGGATGTGATTGAGTGGAGTGAAGGT
This sequence comes from Sebastiscus tertius, assembly GCA_916701665.1. Lineage (NCBI taxonomy): Eukaryota > Metazoa > Chordata > Actinopteri > Perciformes > Sebastidae > Sebastiscus > Sebastiscus tertius. Next base: position 6,048 of record CAKAOH010023286.1, read on the forward strand.
GACGGGAGGTTTTCTCCTCACTGAATCAAATAGGCGACGAACTCAATAACAGAGCAGCACTTTACTCCACTACAGCTGCTTTTCACTGGACAGCACTGACCTTGGCCCAGGTCAACAACAGGCTGTTCAATACTCTGCCACACAGGCTCAGGGGGCTGTTAGAGGTGGTGACACGTTTTACATAGTGACAACATGTTGATGAAGATACTGAGGAGTAGTTGGATCTGCTTTTATTTTGGGGGGTGTTTTCAGATGCAGTGTCCTTGAGTCTCAAGTATTCCTCTCACTTCAGTGAAACTAAGGTGAATACTGGTTAACAAATCATATTACCAAGATATACCTTTTTTTTTACCTTTAAAGTTTGTGCAGAAAAGCCCCAGAAACTATTTATAAGAGCGTTTAATGGGAAAAAATAAATCTTTTTTTGCAGGGACACGTTTTTAATCTTTGGGTATGGAAGCTCAAAATAAGCGCTTAATGTTTAAACTCAAAATATTTAAATTTTACATTCTAAATAAGTTCAACATAAGCGAATCACATATGAACAGAGTGGAGTCAGATGTAATACAATGAATTTAAACGTAAACATATGAGCAATTCAATTTACATACATTTTTTTATTCGCCATAGTAGGAAAACAAATGTGTGACCGGGAAGGTCCGATGATGTCATTCTGCATAATAATAAGCCATGTTCTTCTGTTTGTTGTATTTCATCCCGTTTTCATTCCCAGGGCATCAAATACCAACACTTTGTCATGGCTGTTGCCGTGTGATACAAACGCACAAGGCATCCTTTAGCGTCGGTATGAGACACATTAATTACAAAGTCAACCCATCCAGTAAACGCACAGGGAAAGTAGTGTGGTGACGTAGTGATGTTGTCCAACAAACACAAGGCTTTAATCCAGGATGCTGCTGTTCGTGTCCCATGCGTTAAGTTTCACTTTTACATTACAATCAGCTGTTCGTTCGTGTCCCGTGTTCACAACGTTCAGTTTCATTTTCCCTGTACAAACAGAGCAGTTTTAGGCCAAATCATGTTGTTTTTTTCCCTAAACATAGTGGTGGGTTTGTTGCCTAAACCTAAAGTGATGCCAAGGGGCGGGACAAAGTGGCAATATGTGATGAGTTGGAGCAATTTTCTGAGCAATGGACCTTCGGAACAATGGCCGTTTGTTTTCTGGATAATGGGTTGTCAGACGAATGGGCTTTTGGTCCAAGGGGACATTTTTCAAACTATTGGGTTTTCGGAATAATGGGGCGTTGGAACAATGGCATGGCACCAGGTACTGATCTGAGAGATCATAGGGTTGAGGGAACATAGGGCTGAGGGAACATATAGGGCTGAGGGAACATAGACAAACTCCCATCAAATCGGTACTAGTATTGTAATCAGAAAACAGGAAACTGAATCTGAAAGTATGTTTTACAAAGTGATTTCAGTGAGAAGTAGGTTACAAGATCATTCTGGACGACTTAACCCAAACAAAGTGCTGCTGCTTTGTTTGTAGGTGGATTAGCTGTGATTTACTTTTCACTGTCTGCAGCAGAGAAGGAGACAGACAGGGAAGCTCCCAGCAGCAATCCATTTAGGCTTATGATACATGCATCCCCTATACATTTGCCCCCTAGAACTCACACACACACGCACACACGCACACACGCACACACACACACACACACACACTTATCCCCCCCTCAGATGTGACAGCTGACACCGGAGGCTTTTAATTCCAGTGTAAATACAAATACTCTCCCAGACAGCTATCAATTATGTATGCCGCTAATTGAGTTGAATGTTGTGCTTTTAGCAGCCCGGGGACCCTGGGTCACATGCAAAAAGCCTGAAACCAAACACACACACACACAAGCCTATATTTGCACCTATATACTTGTGAGGACCGTTATTGATATCGTTCATTCCCTATAGCTTCTAACTATAATTTTAACGGGCCGTAGCATTGATTGAGCATGTTTTAGCCCCTGTATAACATATTAAGATACTTTATATCACTGATGATGATTTTGTAAGCCGTATTTATACAGTGGGCGGAAAATCAATTACCAGACTCTTGGAACTTGCTAGAGTTATGTAATCCATCAATATTTATGTCCAGCCTGCATTCATTTTTGCTGGTTATATTATTGTTGTGAGATATCAGCAACTAAACTGCATTACCATTTAACAATGCAAGGACTTTGAGAAAAAAAACTCCAGATTTGTGATGGATTATTCAAATCAATAGTTTCATGAGGCTGCAAATATAAAAATATACAGTATGCTTTAGAAACTACATGGTCAGCTAAAACACTTTAACCATCACAAGAACAACTCTTACCCTAACATAAGCATAAAACCAAGTTTTAAAGGCCCTGAAAACCAATTTCTTTAAAGGGACAGTGTGTAGGATTTGGCGAAATCTAGTGGTCTGGTTGAAGATTGCAACCAACTGAGTACCCCTAAGCTCACTTCTCCCTTTCCAAGACTGCGGTGACGTGAACGTGCACTGAAGTTCACACATGACAAGCAGTTTGTAAATGCAGGTTCAACAGTTTGTATATAAATGTAACAACATCCAAATGAGTTTTTGAAGAAACTTGCAAATATTTTAAAATTCATATATGTGTGGATTTCTATTACATTTATTTAAAACAAGACTTATTTGTGTGTGCATCAGAAATATATTTGTGAACCTTATTTTTTTATGTGGATTTTTATTTACATTTTTGTGTGCATTGAAAAATATTTTTTTGGAGAGAGTCATTTATATATAAATCACAAAATACATTTGCGAATCCTTCTGTGTGCATTGGTGAATTATTGAGACAGATCTGACCCCCATAGAAGTCAGACGGTGGCTGGCAGTACCACGGTTACCACAGTTTCCCAAGCGTGTTGAAGACCTACAATGACCTTCGAGTAACGTAAAAACACGAAAGAGGACCCGCTCCCTATGTAGATACGAAGGGTATTTTGCTAAGTTGTACAACAAGTTTGTTTCCTTAGTTCAACATTTGAGTTTGACAATCTACACTTTCATGGCAACTGAGCAAAGCTTGCTGATGAAGACCGTGTTGAAAGGTCCAACATGGACATTGTGTGGAGACTGATGTGTCAGTTTTCATGTGCTTCAGCCCTCAAACAGCGAGGGAGCAGCAAAAATGTCCTGACCTTCCAAAAAAAATGTCCCAATCTCCACCACCAAAACTCAAATTGGTCCTCTCAGAGATAGAAGTACAAGAGAACACACACACACACAATAAAAAACACGGCTGCAGTTTATGGATTTACACTAGACATATCTTTGTGCACACACTCAGCACACACAACAAAGGAAGAGGCCTCACAGTGAGTATAAAAGCTGACAGTTTGGAAATTGAGCCTTCGGACTGATGGAGCCGCCCAGGCAGCATCCAGAACCACATGACAGAAAGAGAGATTTAAACAAACGGGCTGAATATTGAGGCGAGCGGCGTTGTCGGGGGAATAGTACTGTAAAGATGTAATATAAACACAAAGTTGTAAGGAAAAAAACCCACTCCTCTATGCCTTATTTACTCTGTAGTGTCTCTGTGCCACATATTAGCCCAGTCTATCACCAACAGAAGCTGAGGAGGAAACAAAAACAAATATAATGAAGGACTTCTGCCCGGGCATAATCAAACTTCACATTCCCCGAGGGGCAATTTAGGTAGACGGAAATTTGCTTTCCAACGAGATCGTCATCCTTTTTTTTTTTTTCTCCTCTCCTTCAGCGAGCGGTATTATCTCCTCTGTGACGAACTGTGTGTGTGTTTGTGTGTGGATAGAGGATGAGGAGGGGGGGTTAAGTCTGGATTTGATCCCCACTAAAAGGACTGTTTGTTTTACAGCTGACGACCCCGGAGTTTAATCTGGTGCTTAGCTGCCCGCTCAATCTCTCCTCTCCTTCGTCTCCCTGCATCCTCTCATCCTCCCTGCCTCTCTCTTTTCCCCCTTTTATCTCTCTCTCTTTCTCACTCACTCACTCAATCGTATCATCCTCTCGCAGCAAGTTAACCCCCCCCCACCCCCCCCACCCTCTCCCTCCGTCACTACCACCTCTCCATCATCATCCTCCTCTCTCCATCCTCCATCCCTTGTCATCTCCTTATTTCTTTCTTTGTGGCGCCAGGAGCGGTTGTTCGCGATTTACATTTAACTGGATCCATCAGGTTGTGTGTTATGCGTAAAATTAAGCGGTGTTACATCACACAGTACAGTGGGTGCATGTGTGAGTGTGCATGTGTGGGAGGATGGGATGGAGTGATGGTTTCGGGCCCTGAAATGTCTCCATGTGTGTGTGTGTGTGTGTGTGTGTGTATATGTGTGTGTGTGTTAGGGCCTCTCACATGTGTGTGTGTCAGGAGGACAATAGTGAGAGTGTATGTTAAACAGGATGATGGTGTTGCAGCAGATGAGGGTCATGCTCCGGGACTTAAGGGTCAAATCCTGTTAGAAGTAAGAGGGATCAAGGCTTTAGCAAGTCGCTGCCTTATTTTTTACTGCTGCAATATTCACTGACGCTGTGCAAGAGGAGCTCTGTGTGTGTGTGTGTGTGTGTGTGTGTCTCTGTGGAGTAACTTAAAACAGCTTTGATTTGATTGAGCTCTGTTAGAACATGTAAGCAATAAAACAGAGGCAGGAGAGAGAAGAAAATAATTGATTGTATCAGGATAAACCTCTTCAGCAAGGGTGGGAGAGGAACTCAGATGTTTTGCTTACAGGCTAAGAAAGTAGTAATACCTCAGTGTATACAGTATATACTCTGTTACAAGTAAAAGTCCTGCATTCAAATTCTTACTTACATATTAAATGTACAGAAGTATTGGCATCAGAATATACTTAAGTCAAATTAGTCACTCAAATATTATATTATTGGATTACAATTATTGATGTTGCAGCTGGAAAAAGTGGGGCTAATTTGAATCTATTTTGTATAAACTATTATTTTTTATCTATTATAATACATAATTTATTAGTTGATTGTATAATTAGTATTAATCTGAATCTGCAAAATAACTAGTCAATTAAATGTAGTAGAGCAAAAATGTAGTGGAGTAGAAGTATAAAGTTGCATAACATGTCTATATGAGACAGCTGTCAATCACTCGCAAACTCTGATCAAGTGGTAAAACTAGGCAGCGCTGATCAAATATGAATCAATATTCTGTTACTGTAATGTCTATTTCTTTCCTCAAATGTTTTCAGACACATCTTATAGTGTACTGTTTAGCTGTAAAATGAGAAAGTTTGTGACCCGGCAGCCATGTTGAGAACAGCTGAGGAAATATCAAGCACCGCCCACCAGCCGGAGCACAGCCAATAGGAACACTTGAATTACAATATGTTGAGAGGTTATTATGGAATTTTTGCCCAATGATGCTACAAACTTTCTGCCAACTGAAGCTTTAAAGTGCGATGTTTGGAGAAATAACTTGACTTTGTGACGATGTCTGGCACATTGCAAACAGATTATTGGGCATTCATATGCTGTAATCATATGATGATAGATGGGTAATAATTCAAATAATATATTGACTTTTAATGGAATATCATCATATCATGATACATACATTACCAGTAGTGGAGGAACTATTTACTTGAGTAAAAGTAGCAATGATAAATTGTAAAAACCCTCTGTTACAAGTAAAAGACCTGCATTCAAACTTTGACTTAAAGGTCCAGTGTGTAGGATCTGGCGGTATCTAGCAGAGAAGTGAGGAGATTGCAACCGACTGAAGCCTCTCCCGTGTTGGAGAGCTACGGTGGCCAACATAAAAACGTAAATGACCCTCTCTAGAGCCAGTTGGAGCAGAGCCAGTTCGTAGAGTGTGTGTGTACGTAGGAAGTGAGTGGTGAAGGAAGAGAGAGAGAAAGCGGCAGCGACGGGAGCGAGTAACGTTATCGACTCCGGCACAAGCAGGAAAAGTTAACAGAGTTTGGTTTGTCCGTTCTGGGCTACTGTAGAAACATGGCGGTTCAACATGGCGGACTCCGTGAAGAGGACCCGCTCCCTATGTAGATATAAACGGCTCATTCTAAGGTAACGAAAACACAGTTCTTATTATCAGGTGATTATACACTAAAGAAAACATAGTTATTAATATCATAATTCATTTCTGCCAATAGATCCCCCTAATTGTTACACACTAGTCCTTTAAGTAAAAGTAGCACTATAACTGTACATTTTTACTTATATGTATCAGCAACAAAATGTTCTTAAAGTATCAAAAGTAAAAAGTGGCCCCTGTCAGTGTTGTATTATAATATTATAATATTATTATTACTACTGATGAATTAACATTTAAGCAGCATGTGAATGTTTTAGGTCATCATGGTGGAGCTGATTTTTCCTACTTTATACAGTCTAATGTTGGATAACACTGCATCATATTCATCAAATGATCATAGAGTTTGTATAAAAGAAATCCGATAATATGATAAAGGAAGTAAAGGGAGGTTATGAGGGAAATTGCTGTGTATACTAATGGAAAGACTATGTTTGTTATACTGTATGTGTATGTTGTATATGAGAAAATGCAGATGTATGGGGAAAGGAAAAAGAAAAAGAAAATAGCTAAGATGAGTAGGTAATAAATGAAATAAGGGTGAGGGAAATAAAGAAACAAAACATCTATAAAATATTAAAAAAACATGATATAATTGCAGCCATTTTGCCCAGCCATAATTCAACTCAATATTTTGTCACATATGCTTTAGTGTAGGCTATAAGGATGTGGTTTGTCTTAATACCAAATTCTCTCTGAATTTTTTTTGGCATCAGAAACACATAGCCTATATCATCCAAAATAAAAAAAAAAGAGCTCTATCAAGTTTGATGATGCAAAAGCCATTTCCTTACAAACACAGGATTTGTTGTGTTGCTGCATTTTCAAAGGCTCGAGTCATGCTGTTAGAAAAATAACTCTCATTAAAAAAAACATTATTTCCTAATAATAGGGTTAGCCAAATAACTATGAGAAAAAGGTTCCTCAACTGTGAAGTGATGCGCACAAAGCATGAAAATCTTATATTGCAGTACACACACACATTGGGTGGTGACTGTAATGATGAAAAAGACACAAATAACAAGATTTACAGCAAATGAGATTTCCCTTCTCCTTCCTGCTTTACACCATCTTATGAGTCCCACATCAGCTGGATTGTCACTGAAGTATCTCACAAGGGAAAAGGATCAAGATGGAAGAGAGAACAAAAGTGGAGAGTAGAGACAGCAGCGTTCCCTAAGGAGGCAAAGTGGTATAATATCATGAATGAAAACTTAAGACAATATAATGGACCTGAGGCACTTTGGCTTGTGTTCATGTAAGAGAGAGGCTGAGTGTTTGCTGTGCTACAGAGTGAAAGCAAGCAAATGCCCTCACACTTAAAACCAGAAGGTTATGGGAACAATTGTCTTCCTCACTTCCTAGCGCTTTTCTTTTTTTTCTCCCTCCACTTTCTGGTCTCTCAGCCTCCCTGGTTCATGCTGCTCTCCGGGGAGCTGTGGTTTCTGAAAGGTTTCTCAATGTCCTTAATCCCTCCATCTCTTTGTGTCCAGGCAAAAAATATATCCGCATGAAACTCAAGAGGCCGACAGGGGCCAAGTTGTGTGAGAAAAAGATGAGCTACTTTCCAACATTTTGTGGGAATAGGAGAAAAAAAAAAAAAAAAGCTTCTTTTTTTTTTAATTGAAGATAATTTGGCTTTTTTTTTTTTTTGAAATAACAGCACAAAGCTTTAAATTAGTGGCTCTAAAACTGGAGCGATTCAGGTTCAGCAAAAAGAGAAATGGTTTTGATTTCACTCATTTTAATAACTGTGAATTATCTCAATTAGGAGTGTATGGCAGCTGTAATCATAGGTTTCACTGAAAAACATTATCTTCAAACCTTCACTGTAGACAGTTGTATGTGGAAAGATTGTGGAAAAAATAGGTATCATGATTTGATTAAAAACTATATCCGCATATTTGTGTTAAGGATGGAAATAAAGAAAGTATGATTAAATTGGTGTATGCTGATATATAAATATCAGCTACCGCTTATAGCTACCACAGTAGGCTGGCTGCACAGTACACGCCACCAACTTGAGTCAGAACCACTGCGTGCTGAGATTGATTGCATGAAAACTAGTTAATAAAGCAGAGAAGTTGAAATAGTTAGCTGAGAGTAATGAATAAATGGTTGAAACCAAGCCCCAGGAAGGCTTTGAAGCAAATTTTCGTGGTGGCAAAACGGTGAAATTACAACCCATAGACGTACATTGGGAAAGAGACATCTGTAAATCAGCAGATCATTTTTTTGAGATAAATCAACTTCCCAGTACGAATACTTGAATAGTCCTTATTTAAAGGTGCAGTGTGTAGGATCTGGCGGTATCTAGCGGTGAGGTTGCAGATTGCAACCAACTGAAGCCTCTCCTGTGTGCCAAACATTGTTGGAGAGCTACGGTGAATGTCCCTCTCTAGAGCCAGTTGTTCTAAGAGTAGCGTAGGTCAGTTGGAGCAGAGCCAGTGTGTAGAGTGTGTGTACGTGGGAAGTGAGGGGTGAAGCAAGAGCGAGGGAGAGTGGCGGCGGCGGGAGCAAGTAATGTTATCGACTCCGGCACAAGCAGGAAAAGTAGACAGAGTTTGGTTTGTCCGTTCTGGGCTACTGTAGAAACATGGTGGTGCAACATGGCGGACTCCGTAAAGAGGACCCGCTCCCTATGTAGATATAAACGGCTCATTCTAAGGTAACGAAAATATGATTCTTATTATCAGGTGATTATACACTGAAGAAAACATACTTATTAATATCATATTCCATTTTTGACAATAGATCCCCCATAAGTACATTTTTGGCATCATTGGGCAAATATTCCATAATAACCTTTCAGCATATTGTAATTCAAGTGTTCTGAGAGAAAACTAGACTTCTGCACCTCCTCATGGCTCTGTTTTCAGGCTTTAAAATATCTAGCCTGTGACGGCAGATTTTGACCAATCACAGGTCATTTCATTGAGAGAGCGTTCCTATTGGCCATGCTCCAGTCATGTGACCGGAACTTGGCGTTCCTTCAAGAGATTTCACGGAGATTTCACAAAGACTGTCGGGTCACAAACTTTCTCATTTTACAGCTAAACAGTACACTATAAGATGATTCTGAAAACATTTGAGGAGAGAAATAGGCATTAACGTAACATAATGTTATTCATATTTGATCAGCGCTGCCTAGTTTGACCGTTTGGTCAGAGTTCGCAAGTGATTGACAGCTGCTCTCAGAGACAGCAGATGGACAGCAGACCTCAGATCAGCTCTGACTGGTTCTTTTCCTCCGGTCTGTGAAATCTTGCAGATGCCGTTAGGAGCACCAGAGGACACAGAGGAACATGACTTTTTTCAGGTTACGTATTTCATGCACTACTGTCAAGATATAGTGACCGTTTTATAAAAATAACTTTTTTTTTTAATCATATTTGCTCCAATCTCGCCTACTTCAGCTTTAAATCATTAGGGCATAAAAGTTGTAAAATGCACTAATAGCTGAATCCAGAGTTATTTACCTTCCTCCGTTCATGTGAATGAGACCCAGACCGAGGGCTGGGAGGCGGAGTTAAAGAGGAACTATTGTGCTTTTGTGCTTCTTCTCCTTTCCTTTAGTGTGTTAAATAGGTTTTTTTGTGCATGTAAAAAGGTCTGCAAAGTTACAAAGTCCATGGCAAAGGGAGTTACTCTCCCCCACAGAAACACTGCACCTGAACTGCCTGAAACGCCTCGCTTGAAGTCCTGCTTTTTCTTCTGTAACGTGGTAATGACCTATTGGTTTCACCCAGGAGACTGGTGTCTGTGAAACCAAAAGTCAACGTTGAGTAATTTTATATTACGTACGCTATGTAAGAAGTCATGTAAAAAAAAAACTGTAGTTGTTTGGTTTCTTCCACTCCCAAGTGGTAGTAAAACGCTAGTGAAATTGAAATTGAAATTGAAATTGAATGGTAGGCTACCAATGCAAACTTAACCAAATTGACCTAAACATTGACATTTCAATTTTATCAATAACTTAGTATTAGGTAACATCCAGCTCAAAATGCATTTAAATTGACACTGAAAACTTTACGGTAGTGTCAGTAGTAAGCTCATTGGATCGGGCTGTGGGGGTTACATCACACAAAAAAAAGGTTTGGAACCCGTGTACACATCCAAACCCAATATGGCACAGATGCAGGACAAAAGCAGCATACAAAGTAAAGAAAAAGAGAGGCGCTCCACACACTGAATATTGCAAGCTCCCAAAAATATTTATGATGCAACATAACTGTCAAGGTCTTCGCCAGGCAGGTTTGCCTCAAAATGTTGCATCATAAAATTCCAGGTTTTGGAACTGTAATATTTGAGGTTACTACTTTAAGCCTTAAATTTGAGAGATTCATGGCGTTATCAGATCCTGAAAGAACAAAGAACTCATGTTAGCAGTTGTTGGTTTTTTTACATCATCATGTCTTTATTTGTGTGTAAACAAACTCTGAAAAGAGCATCAGCCAGGTTCTTGATTATTGGCGTTAACATGATTGATTTCTTTTGCAGTCATGGATAAAACATGATCACTCCACCGCAAAAAAAGGTCTTCTTAAACAAGTCAACTCTGTCCTTTAATCTTATTTTTTTTCTTATCAATCTTAAAAAGTAATGAACTGGCCATAACTTAAAACTGGCAGGTCATTGTATTGATTTCAGAAAAGGAAAAAAAAACTAATGTTCTTGGTCTTGGTCTTGAAGTGAAATAATCTCACGAGACTTTCCCATGATAAATAAGATTTTAGGACTTGATGAATGACTTATTTGTGGCCTTTTTTGCAGCGTGTATAATAAATAACATGACACTTCGAACTGTTTGCGACCTCAGTTCAGTCTAGCAGGGTAACTTCATCTCGTCTTACTTGGTGTATGCAGTGTTTCTCACTACTGTATAAGGTGCTGGGTGAGTGTGTTTGTGTGTGAGATAGAAATGTCGTCGCTCGGGAATGTGATTTCAGTCATGATGTTTTGTAGGTGTGAGTATGTTGATGTGTTTGTGGTTAAAGATTTTTTTGGACACGACCGGGTGTCCAGAGGCTTATTAGGTTAGTAGTTCATCAAATCATTAAATATGTAACAGGTGAAGAGTTGCAAAAATAACCTTCATAAAAACAACAAAATAAAACGTCCGCAGCGATCACAGCAGTAGTGTTAAGCTCGTCGGAGTGCAACATAATTCGCTTAGTCACTTCCATTGTACATAAACAACAAATATATTTACAATCAAAATGAACCAAAAAAAAAAATTCATAACAAAAAAAAAATGTTACCACATTCAGAACCACAGACAGAGTAGTCACTATGGGACTTACACTGAGTGAGAATGGAACATGTAGTGTGTGTTTATGTCACTGACCTATTCTGACTGGCGTTAGGCTTTGTGTGGAAGGTAGAGCTTTCCTCTTTTTACAGATATTCCACTGGCCTTAAGGTGGACGCTCCGTCTGGAACCAACCAATGAGAAAGCTCAGGAACAGCCTCCCATCTTCAATGACAAATCTGGACATATTTTTCCACCATAAATGGTCGCAAATGCAATCAGAACATTGACAGTTGAGCAATATGGTCCTTTCATGCCAATTACAGTTTTGTAATTTGAGCTCTGGTGCGTTTAGACGTACATCCCCAACATTTTAGGGGTTGCTATCAGGAGCTATGAAAAGCCTACAAGTATTGTATTTTTAAGCTCACCATTTGTTTTGCTTTCACAGATTCAACCTCAGCTAGCGAGACATACAGACAGGCCCCTTAAAATTCAGCTTAGTCCTCTCCCAAGACAAACATGAAGTGAGCTTTGAAAGCATGAAAGCTTACAACCAACAACAGAAAGCAATTCCAAAACAGATCTTATACTCAGGGCTTTGTGTGTCTAAGGAGGCAGATATCAATGTTTTAACAGCAAATAGCTCTCCGTGTTTTGTTTCATATTTTGCTCTGTTTTGGAAAGCCGAGCGGTGCGAAATCTACCGAGGACGAACCACATAAACGTATGGAATAAAGCAAACCTGCCTCTTGAAAATGGGAGGGAGGATTATACCACATTTATGCTATGACATGTCAATCGGAGATATATGATAGAAGTTGGCATTTAGGTATAATGGGAAAATAAATAATGAAAAGATCAAAATTTAAATAATCCTGTCCTCCTGACAGATGGGGGTTGCACATTTAAAAAGGACCAGAACTAAATATCCAACTTTTATGCAAAGTGGCATGCATGTTTCCTTCACTGAAATAAGGACAACCAATATGGAGAAAATCTGTTTGCAGGTCTATCTTTGAAGGGAGAGGCTGGAACGCCTTTGACAAACTGCTTTGTGAGCCGTTGCAACTCTAAAAAGAGCATCCTCCTTTTGTTGTGTGCCGGTATGCATTTATGCGGCCGTGTATGTATGTGTGTGTATGCATGTGTTGAATCCTTCTACCACACCTCCTTTTAAGGCTTTCAAGCTGCTTTGGATCAAAGTCAGTCCCAGGGGATAATTCAGCAGAAACACTGAGTTCAAAAACATCATAGCCTACCTTCACGTACTGCTGAATTAAATTTTGCAGACACATTTCAACACCTACTTGATCTTTTGCTTCACAAAAGGGGGGCTGATGTCCCTCCAGCCACTCTGTCTTCTGCTGGCATCGATGTGTTAGCTTCATCTGACGTCATCGCCGCTTTTTCACAAAATTATTTTGTTTCTCGGTTTTTAAAAATGTAAAATGCTCAAATACTAAACCTAATGTCAAATTAGGATTGGAGAGGGAGCGTCCCCTTAAACAAAAAATAAGGGCAATATTCACATCTAACACTTGGCTTTAAGCCCTCGGCTTAGAAGTTGCAACCGATGTGCCACAGACTGAAGCCAAAATGTATAAACAGCGCAGTGGGAAAGAGAAGAAGAAAAATCGTTATAATTGTTATGTTAAAATGAACCCCACACTGGCCACGAGATTAGAACAGATAAACAGTACATTAGGCTATACGCATCATCATAATTACCGATAGATATATAGCAGTCGCAGCCACCGCCATCCAGTTTTAGAAACACATTTGACTAAAAGGGAAGGGACAGGAGGACGAGAACTTTCTCTTTCTGGAATTGGGTTTAAATAAATATTCTGGTTTTTGTGTGGTTTTTTTTTCTTTCTTTAAAGCCATCTTTCCTCCTGCCTGGCGGGTTGGGAACAGAGGAGCGGCAGGGCTGGAGGAGGCTCTATGTGAAGTTCTGGAGGGGCTGGCTGACCCTCATGCAGGCCCAGTAGAAGGCCCGAGCCAAGGTGACGAGAACCAGGAGCAGCAGCACGGCCCACGAGGCGTAGATCCCCTGGTAGGTCTGAGCCTTCGCCCACGTTCCAGCCTGAAGAGACGCAACACAACAGAGGAAGTTTTAGAAAATCACATGATGCTAAAAAAGCCTTCGAAAGGGACTGTATGTACGTTTTTACACGTATAAACATTTTTTTTAATAGTTTTTTATTGCCAAAGTGTGAAAAGGGTTTCGTCTATCAGCTATGGAGGACGGAACCTGCCAAAATAAAAAAAATAATGAATTAATAAATAAATTAATCGATAAATAAGTCATTAAATATAGCAAAAATAATATTAAAAATAAATGTAATTGATATTTCTGTTTTCTGTGTAATAAAAAAACAGACAAATTGTGTCTGATCCCATTCATCCTCTTTTTAAAGAATTTATAAAACTGATCTCGGGAAGACGCTGTAGATCCGCTGCAGCACCCAAGAACATTTCTAAAAAGTCTTTCATACCAAATTCAATAACTTTACTAAATTGTTAAACACCATTCACACTGGGACCATGCTCACTATTGTTATCTGTACTGTGCTTGTTGCTATTTTTTGTATTAACTGTGATTCACTGCATGTTGTGCTATTTATTGTAATGTGATTTAGTATGATGTGTTTTAACCAACCTGTGAAGGCAAAGGCAAATTACCACATTTGTGGACAATAATAATAATAACAATAATAATTATTATTATTATTATTATTAATAATAATAATAATAATTTGCTTTTTATTTATTTATCTTTGTATTAATTCCCTTATTCATTTACTCTACCGTTTAATTTTCCTTTTTATTTATCTTTATTAATTTTGAAATGTATGCATTTATTTTGTATTTATTCATTCATTTTTTATTTTATTTATTTTTGATTCATTTTTAAATGTATGTATTTATGCACTTATATATTTATTTATTTCTGCATGATTTTCCCTTTGCATTTCCCCCCTTATTTATTTCTCCAAACTTATTTATTTCTGTATTCTTTTCTTTATACATTTTTTTGTTTATTTTTTGCATGCATTTCCGCCTTATTATGCAAATGAGGGGGCTGTCACTTATGTCCCATTTATCAATTAATTAATGGCTACATCTATTTTTAATATCATTTTTACAACATTTAATGACATATTTATTCTTTTATTTATCGAGTCATTTATTTATTTATTCATTCACTTATTTTATATTATATGGTAGGTTCCGTTCTCCATAATCAGCCTGTAGACTGATTTTAATGTGAAGAACGCAGGCCGTTTTTTCCGGGAAGATCCAATGGATGTGACGTCATGCACGCTCGCGAGTGCCTTCACTCTCTTCAGCTCTGGTTCAGGGCTAACAGTGTGCAACAATAGCTAACATTCAGTTAGAAATGGAGTCCGCTAACGCCAACAAACGACCAGCCACCACCACAACTCAGACTCCAACACAAACTCAATGGAAGCACAAAAAAACAAAGTTATATCTAGTGAAGCCGTCTTGCAAAACAGGAATGTGACCGACGTCAGGGGGAAAACTAGGGTCAATATCGGGCCGGCCCTTGGATTCATGGAGGGACCTCCGTTTGGTTTTGGGTTTCAAAACGAACCTTGAGCTGACAAAATTCCTATTGGACAGGTAAGCTAACATGCATGTGAAACATAAAGGGATATTGTTGTTTTAGCTGTCAATCACGTTCAGTCTCGTGTGTGTCGCCTCACTGTCTTGACCGATGCTCGCATCTACGTAGTGTTTTTTTTTTACCTTTATTTATTCAGGGGGACGTTCACTGAGAGCAATGCTCTCTTTTTCAGGAACACCCGGATCACATTCACACCTGAAAGCTGCCCAGTACAATCACAGTCTGATCTGCTGAACACTGAGTGGTTGTGGTTAAGTGCCTTGCTCAAGGGCACCTCAGTGGTGGTAATGACTGAGTGGCACTTTCACTTTCCAGTCCCAGTCTTATCCCTCCTACCTTCCGGTCTCAAGCTTGCTTCTTCCAAGTGTGAGCACAAGCGCGAGCAACAGGGCGCTGATTGTCGTTGACTAAACGGCCTCAGGTGTCACTGTTAACAAGCAATTTCTGATTCTTACATCGAGCCTCTTTAAAAAGGGAATTATCAGCACATTCTGAGTGTGTTATGGTGATTATAATGAGCCAGCTCAAGTCCAATCAGACTACAAGCAACCAGGAACCAGAGCGCTAAAGCTACAATTTAAATGTTCCATGCATTTATTATGTGAACCTTTTATGTTGCTGCAAACTGTGAAAAATTCCAGCAAAGTTTCCATTGATTTTTACAGTTAAAAGATGAACCAGTCTATTTTTTATGACAGCATCATAATATTTTTTTTAACAAAAACAACAAATTCACTCATTCAATTATGTATCCATAGGCTGTGATTAATCCACCTGCACCGGACTGATGCAGTAACACTGAACTGCAGCGATTCAAACGCACACATTTTCTGGAGAAGTATTCAATACTCAAGAGTGACTGAGGAGTAAGAGAGAAAATATCTTTCCCATCAAGTATTGAGTGTGCAGCTGCTCAGAAGAAAATTATTTAATGGAGATGGTAAAAGTGACTTTGAGAGAACCCACAGGGATTTTCTGAGAATATGTAAATAAGAATTCTTGTTTCAAAGTCACAACACTAGAGCAAAGCTAATACGGGTAGAAAAAAGTCAAATTAGATTATGAAACTTGATTTAGGAGGCTTTTTTTTTTCATATATATTGTTGTACTGCTCTCAGGAATATCATATAGTTCCTGTAATAAATAACATTCTTTCCAGTTTTGACACCCAGAGATCTCTTGGATGATACACACCACCGACTCAGATGATTAATGCCATCTAGAATAAACCACCGAGCATGTTTAAGCCCCGGACTAGACACCCAGATAAGGTGTTGTGTATGTTACAGGTAAGTGTGGTTTGGCTACACAGGAACACTGTCAGGCAGATGCTCTTTATCATTATTTAAAGAGAGCGCGACTGGAAGTCGTATCCGACCACGGAGGTAATCAAAACAGCTCATGCAGGCTGAAAAAAAACATCAATATGCCTAAAAGAAACCACAGCCTTAAATGAATGCCTTCCCTCTCCTCCTGTAAATGATGTGTAACGTTTTAATGATTCGGTCTGCTCTCGGGGGCCTTAACATTTTCACACTCTTAGCTCATGTTGCTGAATTGGGGACACATCACAGCTCCAGAACGTTGCAGCTGTTATGGTGATGAATCTTCTTAACTACCTTCATGTACTGTAAAACCACTGCTTCCTTATTCCTACTTAAATGCAGTCTGGAAGGGAAGTTTGATCCGTTACTTGTCTTGGGGTTGTTGTCGATAAAGTTTATTGACTTAGTGTAGAGATTACACTGTCAAAACCCGTGCCCTTGAGCCATTTCTTAAAATTAAAACCACCTCTCTTTATTAAACACAACCCGATCTCATGATGTGGCATTTATTGCCACTACACCAGCATTATGCAATGCTGTCAATACAGCATATTATTTGTCTGCACATTGCTTACTGTTCTCCATGCTGGCTGGCACGTATGCATCCTGTGTTCAATGTGTCTATACGGCGCCGTTTCATGCTCATCTTGCACCCTCTGCTGTTTATGAAGCAAAATGTATCGACTATCTAGTTCTCTCTATGTATCCGTGTTTTATTTTTTACTGATTGGAAGATTGTGATCTATAATTGGGAGACTATTCTACAGTTTTGTTTGTATGCACATATAATTGAGAGTAAAATAAGAAAGGGAAAACAGAAAAGCCAGCCTGTCTGCTATTCAGTGGGTGCTGCAACCTGAACACTGCTTACAGTTCGACTCGGTTGTGTTTTGTGCTGTATCTTACTGACAAATAGGAGCCTGTCACGCAGTGTCTGGAGAGCGGCTGTGAGGTGCACACCCTCCATGTTAAACAAGCGGCGACAAAAGGAGAGATTGCAATCGTACTGCTTCTTCCTATACTGCCCTTGTTTGATCTGCAACTGTAAGATTTTAATATACAATAAAAAAGGAAGGACAGATTTGGAAAAGATGAGACAATAGTTTTTTTAACCTGCTAAAACGCCTACAAGCCAACTATTGATAATCTCGTATTAATACTGAATCAAAAGTCTCCCATCTTGGATGTTAGTGTCGGCGTCTGGTGGCGTTCACTCACCATCAGCCCGGCGGTGGAGATGCTGAATAGCAAGCAGAGTAGAAAACACCACAAGCTCCGCCTCCGGGGATACCTCTGACCAATGGAGGAGCTGCAGGGCCAAAAAAGGAGAGGAGGGTGACATTTATCTGATTAGGAAATTATATAAAAACAACACAATGATGTGATCCAGTGTTTGAAGTGTAGGTCTTTTTTACACAGCAGGCACTTTGACTTGTCATAGCAGGAAAAGCACAGGCGTGTGACGATATCAAACATGCAATATCATTGTTACGACAAAAGACGAGACTAAAATGAAGATTAAAAACATAAAAAGGTTACCAAAATCTCCCTTTATTTTTGTCACCTTCCACTTTCTCTTCCACTTCCTGTCTCAAACACACACAAAACGCGCTGCGGCGGCGCTCAGTCTGTCTCGGTCCTTGTTGTCTACACCTCAATCCTGAAAATTGTGCTACTATAACGCATAAAGTTGTCGGTTTGTGGGTTGGGTCGGGTTCGGGTGGTTGATTAACGCATATTTTTACATGCTGGGTGAGCAGATTGACTCTCATAACGGACCGCGGAGTGCGTCTGGACCACGCATCGTTAATGAGTGCAGTCAGGAGGACTCAAACTAACTGTAAAGCTGCACTCTTCATCATTCAACCTGTGTTTTTCATCAGATAATGATATGATAAAATTGTATGTGAAATAAGTTTGACTAAAATGACATGTTCATTATAATCTGATGACTAAACAGGACTAAGATTACATTTAAAAAACATAGTTGACAAACTTAAGAACTTAGAGAAAACATTTTTGACTTAAATGTAATGACTTTCTGGTGACTAAAACATTTTGAGTTGTCAACTAAACTAGACTAAAACTATGAAGGATTAACCAAAATGTGACTAAAACAAATAAGCATTTTCGTCTTAAGACTCAATCTAAAATAGCTGCCAAAATCAACACTGAATGATACAATCCTGTGTTTGAAGGATAGGCCTTTTTCACAGTAGGCATTTTGACATGTCATAGCAGGAAAAGCACAGACGTTATTAATAAAATGAACGATGACTCCGTTCTATTCAAGTGTGCCAGTAAAGCCATGACAATATCAATACCAGAACGCTGAAACTGAAACGCTAAATGGAATTCAGCCATTATTAATAGTATTATTTACGCCTGTGCTTTTCCTACTGTAACCTGTCAAAACTGATTATGTGGAAAAAGTCCTATTAAATGATAGTGATGGGGGTTAAAAATTCATTTGGCAGCTTTCATCTTTTGCAGCACAGAAACTACACCAGGATCAATCATTTTAGAGCATATATTTTGGGAATGTATAACCTTTTTTATTACTGCTGCCAAAGCAGGTAAACTCTCACTGGAAGTGCCAGGCTGAAATAACACATGAGTGATGATGGCGATACACCTTGCAGAAATCTGCAGCGCCTGTCCAGGTCCAATCCAGGTTCTGGGGCTATTTTAGATTTGACAAACTTAAATTGTGATGACTTAAGCTGTTCATAAAGACTGTAATGGCACACCTGTGTATTGCAGTAATACAACTGACACATCTTTGTTTTCAGAAACGAGGCGAACCTGTTGCTTTGTGTGACTGACTTGATTCCAGAAAACATGCATATAAGGTCTGTTTTCATTTTTTGTAAATGTACAGCCAAGTTTTACCTTGTACACAGCTCGGTTCATAATTCTAGACGTAACCAGAAATCACACAAAAAACTGTAATATCACAGATTTGCCGTACTTGAAATACTTGTAATACATTTTAGCCTCTCAAGAACTGTACTGCATCACATGTCTGCTAATTCCTGTCCCTAAAGTCCCATGAACTTTGCTCACCATGTTAAGAAGCTTATGCAGACAGTGATATAGGAATGTGGGTTTGCAGCAAATTTAAAAGGAAACTCCTGAGGTACAAAACACAAACGGAGCTATATCCCACAGATCACAAACCTCATGATGTTATGAGACATGTTAACACTCTGAGGCTGGGGAGGAAAATGTGTTGCATACCCTGAAGCCACTACCTGCTCGCTCTGTGTAGGTTTCACTGAGTAAAAGCTTCGGCTGAATGCCTAAGGATGTGAATCTACGATGTAAAAGTACAGTGAGAATGAAGGGAGTTGATGCATGAATTGCTTACGGCTACTTACACTTTCCTGCAGTGTGGGCACCTGGCCAGCGTCCGGTCTGTGAACTCTGTCCACTGGAATTGCAAAGAGAAAGACATGCCACCTTCAGCCAAAAACCAACGCGCACATTTGACACATTATCAGTCACAATGATGACAAAACTTCCAAGTATCAGTATTACATTCACTGTAATTATAATTGACCTCAATTCTAATATTAAACACCAGTGTCTTTGCCGCTGCTTACATTCAGAATCAGAAAAATGCTATTTTATATCAAAAATAGGGCTGTCAATCGATTAAAACATTTCATCGCATGATTGTCCATAGTTAATCGCGATTAATTGCACATTTTTATCTGTTCAAAATGTACCTTAAAAGGAGATTTGTCATGTATTTAAATGCTTATCAACATGGGAGTGGGCAAATATGATTGTTTCATGCAAATGTATATATTGTATTAATGGAAATCAATTAACAACACAAAACAATGAAAAATATTGTCCAGAAACCCTCACAGGTACTGCATTTAGCATAAAAAATATGCTGAAACCATAACATGGCAAACTGCAGCCCAACAGGCAACAACAGCTGTCAGTGTGTCAGTGTGCTGACTTGACTATGACTTGCCCCAAACTGCATGTGATTACCATAAAGTGGGCATGTCTGTAAAGGGGAGACTCGTGGGTACCCATAGAACCTATTTTCATTCACATATTTTGAAAAAATGACAATGCCAGTTTTTCCTCGTCAATTTAGCGCAGGTTTGGAGCGTTGTTTAACCTCCTTCACAACAAGCTAGTATGACATGGTTGGTACCAACTGATTCATTAATGTTTTCTAGTTTCGTATGATGCCAGCATCTTCATTCTAGCTTTAAAACTGAGTCCGCTACAACCAAAAAGTCACAAGTTGCGTTAAAGAAATTAGTGGCGTTAAAACAAATTACTTTGACAGCCCCAATCAAAAGGTAGTGTAGATGTGTTACTGACATTGCTCACAATATAAAAATACATATACACACAGAGATAAACTATATCAGGTAAAAAAGGTATGTATTGCGGTGGAGGAAATCGAAAAGTGCAAATATGTGCAGGTGTTAATAATGCAAAGTCCTTCACTGATTGTTTATAAAGTTTTGGCATTTGTAATTAGTGATTTTTTTGTGTTTGTCCTGGCCAGAAAGTTTTTTATATTAGTGACCTTGAGTGACATATAGTATGGAGGTTATGCTAAGAGTCATGTATGATGAGAGTTGTTTGCTATCTAACTGACTGGGTGTAGAGATCAAACCTGAATACTGCAGTAAAACAACTGACTAAATAAATATAACATTTAATTAAAAAGATTGTCTATTAAGGCTGTAAAAAAAAGCCTATAACACTTCAAACTGCTTGTTTGCAACGATCCTCACATTTGAGAAGCTGGAACCTGCAAGTGTTTGGCATTGTTGCGTGAAAAAAATGAATGAAAAATGAAAAATCTACTGTTGATACATTTTCTGTTGATCGCCTCTCTAACTAGCATTCTGCGCTGGTTCTTCTTCTTCTCTGTGTTTATTGGTGGATCGCAATCCAACTTTAAAAGGTACATACCACCACCTACTACTGTAGCTGTGTAGATGTTGCGATTGTTAAGTCACTGAAAGCAATTTGGCTTTGTATTATCAGCCAATAATTTACTGGCTATAATTTAATCATCGGAATAATACATAATATAATATAACCTTCCCATTGTTGTTCGATGATGTATCAGGCCTGAAATACATTGTGCATCCCTAATGCAAATCGATGTGCAAATCTGCAGTAATGGGGCTAGTACTGTGACTGAAAGTAAAGGAGGCAATGTACAACCTTAGGATAAATTCCTTGTTGAATTACAGGCGGTCTTGTATAAATACGCCTGCTGTTGCATGGATTGATGGCATACTTTAAGAAATTGAACACAACCATCCCAGCTCTCGCCAACAGGTGTTGCATGCCATCCAAAAAAATGAGAAAGAAAAATAGTCTTCTCTCGGGGTGCAGACATTTATTCCCTCCCTAACGTTGAGGGTGTGATACATTTGTAAACCCTGCAGAGCTGAATACACTGTGCATGCTGTGCATTCATCTTGTTTTGGAAAAAAAACAAAAAAGAAAACACTCTGTATTGGAAGCACAGAGAACATTATCACTAGATCTGCGACAAAGGGATCAGTGCACCGCCACCTAGGGCACAGATTTGTATTTTCATTCAGCCTCCCTGTCTTTAAGCAGGCAGGAAAGGTCCGACTGAATGCTAAACACCCTCAATCATCCATCTAACCTCTAATTCTATTCTGCTCTTTCTCTGACTCTGCCGCCCTCCTCTCTTTCTCCATATATCCAAACCATCTTTACCTGTCTCACCTGTTGTTAAAGAGCAGCGAGTTCAAATTCTACTACTTCCTTTAGCGCAAAATAGCCAGAATATATCAGCGCACAGTTGATAGGGTTATTGATCTACAACAATAACTCAACATTTACTTGGCCTGCTGCAAAGATGTTTCGGCTTTTCAATAATTCACCGGCTACAGTACATTTCATAACACAAACCTTGCAGGCCTACTGAAACTGTCACAAGATATTTCAGCTACAAATGAAGAAAGCGCCACTTGAAAGCCAAGTTTTATTATTCTGATATTGTGCATAGTAATGCATCACCTCTTCATAAACACTTTTATTGCATCTTGGCTCCCTATATAGAGAATGTGATTTTATTGGTTGTGTCCATTTCAGATATATGTAATTTAAAGAGGCCATAGAGGAGAGGACCTGTGCCAGAAAATTAATAAAATGGACTGATGCTGCAATTCCTACTGATTGTCAGAGGCTGATAAATGCAATTAATGAATGTCTTTTTAAGTAAAAACCTATGCTACAAATTAAATTGTTAATAATTCGAGAGTCACATTCTTTTTTTAAATCTATGCAAAAAAATTATAGTAGTTTGCTTTTCTTTATTTTAGCAATACATCTTAAAAACCTGTGAAAAGAATGCCATGATGACAGTTAGTGGACATATACAGTAGGTGAAGAGAACATTTATTAAAAACAAATAGTAGGAGGAAGCTAGTTAGTGGACCATTTTGGGAAATTTGCTTATAGTATAGTATAGTATAGTATAGTATAGTATAGTATAGTATAGTGTAGTATAAACGCCAGACTATTTCTTGGACAGGAGCAGTGGCTTCCTGAAGTCTCTGCTGGAAATCACCAAGAAAGAGTTTGGTATATAACCCCTCGTCTAGTCTGACTCACCGGATGTAGACATACGCCAGCATTCACCTCTCCTTCCACTATCTATTTTACAAGGTCACCCGTTGTTTCATCCTGTGCTTAGCACTGCCCAAGATGATTGTGATTGATTTAATGAAATACAAACGAGCCAGAGTGTTTTTCCCCCCTATAGCAGACTGATAATGAGTGGAGCCAGACCTTTCTTTAGCGCTGACACAGCACTGTGGAGATAGGTCTGGGTCTCTACTCCTCGTCAAACCCTATGTCGTTTTTACACTTTGGTTTTTGTACGGCTTAGGCTGGCCACGGTAGTCCGTGTTACACGGTGTTCTGGCTTGCACCGATTACATTACTTGCCCACTGCCTCCACTGTCGTTTTGCTTTTTTACTATAGAAATAAAAACCCATTTAGTTAACCCACGTTCATCAAATTATCAATACATAGTCGTAGACGCTACAATCATAAAATGAAAGTGTCTGCTCTGTACAGAGTCTCAGCACAGAGACGCAGGAATCAGATTTCACACACGGGATGAGAGAGAGTTGACAGAGAGGATGATGACGGAGGATTTGGTGTCAAAGTGAAAAGCAAAAGCGCCTTTTTGCCAGAGAATTAATCAAACGTACTGATGTTGCAATTCCTACTGATTGTCAGCGGCTGATAAATGAAATCAAATAATGGCTTTTTAAATAAAACCTATACTAAAAATGCCATTAATAATGTGAGAGTTAAGGTCTTTTATGCTCAGAAAAGTACAGTAGGTGCAGCGGCGCCAGGTGGAGAGAAGAAGCTCAAAGCAAGCATTCTACAGATATCGAGCGTCATCTTTTCTTTGCAAAATGTTCCGGTGTTATCGGTAACACCAGTGTTGTAACTTGTTTATTAATCGGTAGGAATGTTTCCTCATCATGGCAACTTTGAATGAAACAAATGAGATATAATGTGTTGACTAGTGAGGCTTTAGAGGTGCTGGTAGGTGGGTATTGTTAGTTTTTAACAGAGTCAGGCTAGCTGTTTCCAGTCTTCATGCTAAGCTAAGACCGACATGAGAGTGGGATCAATCTTCTCATATAACTCTTGGCAAGAAAGCAAATTTCCCAAAATGCTGAACTATTCCTTTAACTTTAAGTCTGTGACTGTGTTGTGACTCTAAATCCTGAGGGGTATTTCTTTAAGGCCACAAAAATTAACTGTTAAAAAAAATAATCAGAAGTTAAATGAACAGAGTGAGTGTGGTACCAGGAAGGTGTTGCTGCAGTGTCCACAGGAGACCCGGGCCCCGGCTGGCTGGGGGTCAGGACTGGCCGGACCAGGATGAACTGGACCCAGATTAATTATCCTCTTACTAGAAAAAGGGGACAGACACACAAAGTCAACATTCACTCCACAAAAGATATTATTCAGGGGAAGTGCTAACTAATAATCGCTGCTCCCTGATGTTGTGAGCAGACGTCAGTGTGGAAAAGGCTGACGACAGTTTTAGGGATCCATCAGCAGCCAATCCTCTCATTACCACTAACACTGCTTTTCTACAACCAACTTCCTCAGACAACGACAGTCGCTCAGAATCACTGATCAGACGGCGGCACAGAGACGGGTCTGCTTTAGTCAGCATGTCTGGTTTGAATGCAAAACAGTGACAGTGAAGGTAAACTCCCCAGAGCGATTTAATGCCGGTAAAGTGGCCTCTGAGGAATATATACAACCTTTTAGCATTACTTTAACGAAACGGGTTCCCTTTGGTCGACTGTAATAAAACAGGTAAATGAGAAACATGTAGAATGCCACTAGTCAACTAGGAATGTAAAAGTTTGTTTTTCTGAAAGCTGAAATTTGCTTTCAGAAAAACAAACTTTTACATCATTTTTAATTGAAAGCATATTTATGCTACAAAAATCACAGTTCAGAGTCAAATAAAGTTCAAACTGAAAGTCATTTTGGGGACAAGATTCCTGCTTTGTTCCTAAGGAGCCACAATGTGCAATTATGTCAAAGCAAATTTTTAAAGAGATGAGCCATTTGGGTTGGAAAAACTAAAGTATTTTTTGCCTTGTGCATTCATGACAAAATATTGAATTTAAACATGCAAACCCCTTCAGCCTTACCTTATGATCTGCACTGAAGCTGACAGATGAATTATGTGTTTCAGGTTTTTATGACAACAGATTTTGTGATGCACAGTTTAAAATTACACACATTGCAGCAGAAAATTAACCCCAAAAAAGATGGCTAAAAATGTTGCTCTTGCACATTTTATGCCTCAGGCATAAAAAAAAAAAAGGAACCGCTTACCAATTACACGAGGCTGCAGCAGCACGATGTTCAGATGAGCTGCCAAAGCCAAAACAGCCTTCTGTTTTTTTACAATAAAAAAATACCAACACACTGGCATCTGTTTCACCTGTAAAAAGTGTTTTATGGCTTTTTTTTTTCTTGATTTCCTGACAGAAGGAAACTGAAAATTTTATTTTCCAAACTGTATTTAAACTTTCAGTTAATGTTTAGGGCTGTCAAAGTTACACTAATTTGTTTTAACACCACTAATTTCTTTAACGCATTAACGCAACTTACAATTTTTATGTTGTAGCGGGCAGTTTAAAAACTAGAGTGAAGATGGTATCATATGAAACTAGAAGACCTAAGGAATCCATCGGTACCAACCATGTCATACTAGCTTGAAGGAGGCTAAATAACGCTCCAAACTTGCGCTAAATTTTGGCGAGGAAAAACAAGGATGGCCATTTTCAAAGTGGTCCCTTGACCTCTGACCTCATGATATGTGAATGTAAATGGGTTCTATGGGTACCCACAAGTCTCCCCTTTACAGACATGCCCACTTTATGATAATCACATGCAGTCATAGTCAAGTCAGCACACTGACAGCTGTTGTTGCCTGTTGGGCTGCAGTTTGCCATGTAATGATTTGAGCATATTTCTTATGCTAAATACAGTACCTGTGAGGGTTTACGGACAATATCTGTCATTGTTTTG
>CAKAOH010023287.1:0-14365 GCA_916701665.1 Sebastiscus tertius
TGTAAACCCTAGAGATGGTTGTGCGTGAAAATCCCAGTAGATCAGCAGTTTTTGAAATACTCAGACCAGCCCGTCTGGCACCAACAACCATGCCACGTTCAAAGTCACTTAAACCCCCTTTCTTCCCCATTCTGATGCTCGGTTTGAACTTCAGCAAGTCGTCTTCACCACCTCTAGATGCCTAAATGCATTGAGTTGCTGCCATGTGATTGGCTGATTAGCTATTTGTGTTAACAAGCAATTGAACAGGTGTGCCTAATAAAGTGGCCGGTGAGTTTATAGTGGCAGGTGAATCAAAAATATCCACCTTTTTTAGACTCATGTAAAGCATTATAATCTGAATCATGGCTGTTCACTAAGGAATGTAAAATCAGGTGATACAAGTGGTGAGGATGCAGCAGAGGAAAAGTCATTAAGGGACTGTACGGAAATTATTGGGAGGGTCAGAAAGAGCAGAGTATAGTTTTTTTTTTTTACATTCCTCATTTGTCTGTTTGTTGCAGTTGTTCTCACTGTTAGCATTGTTAGCAGCATTAGGTGTGAGCCGCTGGCTCGACTGTCGCCAAGTTCGAGAGCCTTGCGGAGGTACAGTAATAGAAATCCTCCCAATCTTGCATTAAACAAATTGTACCAATTCAACACTGTCATATCATTTTGAGATACAAGTGTGGAGGATGTAGTTTTCTTTTAACTCAAGGGAAAGGTCCAAAGAACATAGTGAATATGCTTTTTTGAAAGTGAAAGTAACCAACCATTTTTGTACAGTCCCTAACTCCACATTGTGTGGCGTGTGGGCCTTTAAAAACACATCTGTGAGAGAGTTAACATGTTTACATGTTTTCTCTGCCAGGCTCTCATTTACACCCTCCCAGCAACTTGATCGCTGTCTTCTTCGATCCAGCAGGCATTTGATCCGGTGCCGATAGACTTGAAACCTCTGACCGTGCTGTGATTTCAGGGCCCAGAGCAGCAACCTGAGCCGGAGGGGTTAAAGTTCTGAGCTGGCGCAAGAGGGCGTGAAAGCTGGTTTAATCGTGACGGAGCATTCATTAATCATGGTCACAGAAAGCTCTAATAAAGGCGATGGTTCTCTGATCCTCCACCAGGTCTGTAGTGGGCTCCAGATGTGAGGGCCGACAGTGGGATCACTCACACAAACAGGTCCATGCACACGCATTGTCTTGCACGTAACACCCACATGCATTCACGCACACACACAAACACACACAAGGGATTTTGCAAAATCATGTGCAGGATTTTGCCTTCAAAGAGCAGAGAGGCAGGGTGTGTTTGTTTTGGCCTAGTGTAGCTTAAATGTGGCATTATTGTATTACTGAGGTGGAGAAAGCAGTTTTCACCTGGAGATGCAGAGCGGCAGCCCGGCCTTATGACTTTGCTGTTGAGATGCTTTTATCTGCAGCAGCCAGAAAACAGGTCACGTCAGCACAAGTCAGTTTCCCCAAGTTTAGTTCAGTTCAGTGATTGTTTCAGCCAGCAGATGCTTCACCTCAGAGATCCACAAGAGGGCGACGTTCAAGCAGTTTTACTGGGAATCATGGTCAAAGTGTCATAGTTCACACAGTCTGGCCAGGAAGCTATATGTCAAATCAAAGACATTATAAAGCACTTTAATTACTGCACACATGAATAACGCAAGTTTTGTTTAGCAGTGCTCCAAAATCTAACATCCACTTACTCATAAACTTTAAATGTTTGACAATAAAATGTATTTTCATGATGGATAGCCTTCTTCGGTTGCCTTATATCATTAATGTACTTATACAGTTAGAAACTAAATGCTGCAGTATTTTCAGTGTAACATAATATTTTAACATCTATTTTAAGATATATTACCTAAATACAGTATGGTCGCATTAGAAATGCAGTAAAACATAAGTAATGTGCTCATAAAACGGACACTGAAGCATTCATCGCCATTCATTTTATTATTTACACCTGTGTCCCACTGTGACATGTTACAATCTCCACTGTGATGAAGCCCTGTTTAGTATTTTATAACATGCTGTTGCCCTTAAAGCAGCATACTTAAAGTTTATTTTATGAAGTATACATAAGTAATATATATTCAAGTTCCCCCAAGTAGACTTTATATAGTAAATATACTAATATCAATGTACTAGTAGTATACTTGTAAGTGTTCTACTTCAATACTTTTTGGGACTAAACTGGCCCACGTTTTAGTTTATAAAAGTGTAAGAATAGAACAGTATACTTTGAGTACACAACTAGTTTACATCTAAGTTGTATTTTGTACTGCAACTATACTATGAACTATAGTACAAGTGAATAGGTATACTGTTTACTAGTTATATACCCACTTTTTAGTTTATGAAAGTACACTCTGAATAAACTACTAGTTTAATAGTTTTTATACTGGAAGTATATACTTGTAGCCCACTTTTTAGTTTATGAAAGTACATTTTATATACTTTAACTTATAGTACTTAGCCAGTGATTTATGTATTACATAAAGTGACTTGCTCCTTTTGCTGTGTGACTTTATGTTTTGTGATGATAAAAAAAAAATACTAAAATGTTTTTGAAATGAAAAAAGTCACAGTATAGTATGTCGAAAAATTTCATAGAAAAAGTCATAGTATAGTATGTCGAAAAATGTCATGAAAAAAGTCATAGTATAGTAAGTCGAAAAAATTAATGAAAAAAAGTCACAGTATAGTGTCAAAAAATTGAATGAAAAAAAAATCATAGTATAGTATGTCCAAAAATATTATTAAAAAAAAGTCACAGTATGGTGTGTCAAAAAATTTAATGAAAAAAAAATCATAGTATAGTATGTCCAAAAATGTTATTAAAAAAAAGTCATAGTATAGTATGTCAAAAAAATTCATGAAAAAAGTCATAGTATAGTATGTCGAAAAATTTCATGGAAAAAAGTCATAGTATAGTATGTTGAAAAAAATTAATGAAAAAACGTCATAGTATTGTCTCTCTCTCATCTGCAACTGCTTAACCCGTTAGGGGTCGTGGGGGGGCTGGAGCCGATCCCAGCCGACATTGGGCGAAGGCGGGGTACACCCTGGACAGGTCGCCAGTCCATCGCAGGGCTGACACATAGTATTGTATGTCGAAAAAATGTTTATGAAAAAAAAGTCATTGTAGAGTATGTCTAAAAATGTTATTAAGAAAAAGTTATAGTACAGTATGTCAAAAAATGTCATAAAAAAGGTCATAATTTAGTATGTTGAAAACATTTATGAAAAAAAGTCATAGTATGGTATGTCCAAAAAATGTAATGAAAAAAAGTCACAGGATAGTGTGTCGAAAAAGTTCATGGAAAAAAGTCATAATATAGTACGTCGAAAAAGTTTTATGAAAAAAAGTCATAGTATTGTATGTCCAAAAATGTTATTAAAAAAAGTCATAGTATAATGTGTCGAAAAAATTCATGGAAAAAAGTCATAATATAGTATGTCGAAAAATGTTCATGAAAAAATTTCATAGTATAGTATGTCCAAAAATGTTATTAAAAAAAAGTCATAGTATAATGTGTAAAAAAAAATTCATGGAAAAAAAATCATAGTATAGTGTGTCGAAAAATGTCATGAAAAAAAGTCATAGTATAGTATGTTGAAAACATTTTATGAAAAAAAGTCATAGTATAATGTATCGAAAAATTGTATGAAAAAAATTCACAGTATAGTGTGTCGAAACATTTCATGAAAAAAAGTCATAATATAGTATGGCGAAAGAATTTTATGAAAAAAAGTCATAATATAATGTGTCGAAAAATTTCATGGAAAAAAGTCATAATAAAGTATGTCAAAAAAATTTAATGAAAAAAAGTCATAGTATAGTATGTCCAAAAATGTTATTAAAAAAAGTCATAGTATAGTATGTTAAAAAAAATTCATAAAAAAAAAGTCATAGTATTGTATGTCGAAAAATTTCATTAAAAAAATCATAACATTGTATGTTGAAAAATTTAATGGAAAAAGGTCATAGTATAGTATGTCGAAGAATTTCATAAAAAAAGTCACAATATAGCATGTCGAAAAATTTAATGGAAAAAAGTCATAGTATAGTGTGTCCAAAAATGCATAAAAAAGTCATAATATAGTATGTGTGCACGGTGCTGTGAAGGAAAAATAAAAAGTTTTCATGATAAAACGCCATCCTGTCGTGGACTTCTCCTCATTTACCTCTCGGACCGCTCGGGCAATCTACCAATGAAAAAAAGTATAGTATGTCGAAACATTTCATGAAAAACAGTTATAGTATAGTATGTCAAAAAATGTCATGAAAAAAAGACATAGTATAGTATGTCGTAAAAAAGTTACAGTATTGTAAGTCGAAATATTTCGTGAAAAAAGTCATAGTATGTCGACATTTTTTTATTTGTCCATATCTGTTACAGAATGGAGCTCATACCTGATATACATCTACTTTACTCTGTGATCTTAAGGCCTCTGTGAGTATGATGTGTACATTTGAGTTCTGACGGAGTTAAATGTCAAAATGTCAAGTTGGCTTTATCAAGGCTGTGTGTGGGATTATTTTTTTTCTAGATGGACTTTTTGCTGTGTTCTTAAAGAAAGCAAAGTTTTTTTAAAAATCCTTTAATCATTGCTGCACTGGAAAACAGTTGGTTTGAGTAGGTAGATGTCACGTCTCTGCATCCAGTTTAGCGTAACCGAAACAGAAAGCCCCTGCTGTCTCCTCAGATGAAAGCAGGTGCTCAGTGACAGGCAGTAAATGTCAGACCGTGGGTCTAGTGACAGCAACCGAAGCAGCGCTAGACTAAAGGAGTGAGTCACTGATGCATCCTGCAGTGCAGTGTGGAGGATGTTTGAACTCCGTAAGGCTGGAAATCATTAGTTCCTAAATCATTAGCCAGATTTAATGGTTAACAATGATAGTTTCTATGCTAATGTTCCACACTTTATAAACCACACAAGACATTTTCCCACAAGCCATCAATGTACCCTGACATAAATGAATAAAACTTGATCAGTATGATCTGTGCACTGTTTCAGAGGGGATTTATTACTGACTTCTACCCAGAGAGGTGAACAGACAAGTAGAGAAGCTTGTACATGTGGATCAATAGTGCAAAAATACAGTTGACATTCAATGCAGAGGTGTTCAGGGACTGCTGCTTACTGGACTGGACAGAGTTAGTTTTTGTATGGGAGAAAACATAGTGTCCAGTCCACTCAGTGTCCAGGTAGTTTTACTTTACATAATTGATTTGTGGTTCACTGTGTTGTAGCATTATGCAGCACCTGTTTCCTCTGTAACTCATTCAGTCTGGTTAAACAATGTGTAATATGTGAGACAATAATGAGGAGCTAGATGAAATACCGCAAATTGGTACCACCTTTACATAAGGCACCCATTATTATTTATGAGTTGTGACTAATAGCTTTCTTAAAAGGTCCAGTGTGTAGGATCTGCCGGTATTTAGTGGTGAGGTGAGGAGATTGCAACCAACTGAAGCCTCTCCCGTGTGCCAAGCATTCTGGAAAGCTACAGTGGCCGACACGAAAGCGTGAATGGCCCTCTCTAGAGTCATTTGGAGCAGAGCCAGTGTGTAGAGTGTGGGTGTATGTGGGAAGTGAGTGGTGAAGCAAGAGAGACAGAGCGGCGGCGACGGGAGCGAGTAATGTTATCGACTCCGGCCCAAGCAGGAAAAGTTAACAGAGTTTGGTTTGTCCGTTCTGGGACCCTATGTAGATATAAACGGCTCATTCTAAGGCAACGAAAACACAACGATTCTTATTATCAGGTGATTATACATTAAAGAAAACATACTTATTAATATTATATTCCATTTCTGCCAATAGATCCCCCAATTGTTGCACACTAGTCATTTAATGGTTAATGAATCATCTACAAATGTAGTATCATTGGATTCATTATTAAGAGCAACTTTAGGGCTGCCAGGTTGTGAAAAAAAAAGTTGAGTTATTAATAGTCAGGTTGTTTAAAAAAGTAATTCATAAAACCATCAATTCTGCAGTCACATGTTAATTAAGTTATCAATGGAAAAGTGCATCACATTATAATAAACCATCAGTAAGTTAGTAAGTCACCTGATACAAAATAATATTTATAATATTGTAACCAAATTAATCAAATAATAAATGATTATTTGTATTTGAACCTTTAAAAAAATACAGAAAAAGGTAAGTCTAAACTGAGCAAAAGTTGAGAGACTGTTAATGTTCCAATTGGAAATAAACAATGGATAGTCCAGATAAAAATGAAGTTGGTTTGGAGTGCTAATAAAAAAAAAAAAGTGACAGCTATTATCCGAATAATACATTTGTATTTGTCTATACCTGTATCATGAAGTCTGCAGTTGAAATGTAAAAATTGTATTAATTTAATAAATGGATTTTTATCCAGATTCTCTGCAATACTTTTCCAGAAGGTCAGATGTAAAATGGTCAATTGGAGGACTCTACCTGATGACTTAATGTACTAAAGAGCTAAAAAGATAAAGCAACCTGCTGGAGAGGGACACAATTGCTTATAACTGATCTACAAAGCATCGGTAAATTATTGATTAACTCTTAATAAAGCCATTAGTTACAATGTATAAACCTTTTATAAAGGCAGATTTATTACACAGCAGCACCAACAAATCCTTCTGTATCCCACTCCTTGTGCAAAAATGCAAATGCACCCCCATATTCTCCTCTTTGCTGCTTTGAAGCATTTTTACTTCGCCTCCCCCATGCAGCAGAGGAGGGCAGATCAGAGGAATGAAGAAAGAGAAGCATGTCTCTATCAAATTCTTTACAGCCTCATGCCAGGAATCTTATTCCATATCCTTTACACTAAACAGGATGTGCAGTATTTTGTGCTTTCATGTTTAAAGGATTTATTCCCAAGCACAACAGAAGCATCTTGGGAAAATATTTGTTCAAATTCACTTTAATTCAGTCTGTATACCTACCTTCCTATATCGTTAGGCTACCTATATCGGTATTGGGAAGTAATGGTTATAGATTAGACCATTGTCAGGCTATTAAATAGGTGTTATTGGTTGCTATAAGCTCCATATATGTGGGTCAATAGGGGCCTACTACACCCACTAGTAGGTTTTGTCATCTATTCACATGGTAGATTATAGAGAGAAGGTATAAAAGAACACGACAGCATCCTCTGGCAACCGTAGTAATTGACTGGAGCAGAAGCGGATGTCAGGCGCTGTAGTATAGACACTATGAAACTCCATAAGGGGTGGAGGTTGGGGACGATGGATGGGACACAAAACACAGGGTTTTGACCCGTGTGAAACCCAGAACACAATGTTTTCCCTAAACTTAACTTCTTCTTTTTTGGGTAAACCTAAAGAAGTTGTAGTTTTTTTTTCCTAAACCTAAAGAAGTTGTAGTTTTGTTGCATAAACCTGATTTTTTTTTTACCTAAACCTAAAGAAGTTGTAGATTTGTTGCATAAACCTGCTTTTTTTTTTTTTTGCCTAAACCTAAAGAAGTTGTAGTCTTGTTACCTAAACCTAAAGAAGTTGTAGTCTTGTTGCCTAAACCTAAAGAAGCTGTAGTTTTTTGCCTAAACCTAAATAAGCCCTTTTGTTTTTGTTCAAAATGTGACATTTCGTTTAGTTTTACATTATGTTAGAACATGTTGCTTTTAAGTTTCACTTCACTTTTACACCATAGCAGGCATAGTAAGCCCCTAATGACACAAATCTGTGGTGGTTATAATGATTGATGACGCCTATTTAATGGCCTGATTTACAGTCGAATCGGGTTCAGATTTTACTGCAATTATATTAAGCTTATACGTTAGGTGTCCACAGTTGTGTACACACTGGATATATTCTTGTACATGGAATAAACCAGTAGTGAAATGAAACTATTTTTAACTTTGCTCTGGACCCTCCAAAGTAACCTTGAGCACATCTGGAGCTTTCCTTGGATCTCACTTCATTGTTGAGAAGTGATGGTTCAAGCCAACAGAAGGTGCAAATGACTGATGAGTGAGGAAAGGAGCCATGAATTTGTAATGAAAAGAAAGAGAAAAAAATCTGAGCGGGAAGTGTGGCTTGATATGATGAGTGTAATTAAGTGTGTGAATGTGTTTTCCATCCAACTGGACCCATGACATATAAATTTCCACATTTTCCACATTGTGATGGTTTTGGGACGTGAGCTGTGATGTTTTGTGTGGGCGTGTGCATTAGTGTGTGCACTGTTACTGTGTGTGTTGTTTGGTGATCTGAAATGACATAAGATCACCCTAGGAGTTAGATTACATCACCTTCATTATATGGATATTTATAACTATCAGAGAGATGTCACCCACTGTGCACAGGAAATAACGACTAAAAGATTTAGTCATGAAGTATACACAGCATCTCTGTCAGGACCAGATGAAAAGCAGGAAGGGTGAAAAATCAAGCAGGAACGACCAAGGAAAGGTTTTCATATATTTAATGAATATTATTAGGAATTAAAGGGACATTCTGCATTAAAACAGAATTTGTATTCTAGTAATCAGAGCAGCAACACTAGTGAGCGTCTCTGTGGGCTCATAGAGTTCAAGTTTATTGACTTTTATTTTTTTCTGAGGCTTTCAACTGTGAAGCAGAAGATGTCCCCATATTCCCATTAAATCACCATAATGGCTGTGTGACGTCTGAGGAGTTTAGCTATTCATTGTCTCTGGTGCAACTCCAGTATTAGTCTCTCAGTGACATCATCATTACAGTCTAATGCTGAGCTTCAGGAGGAAGTTATTTAAATGGTCATAGTGGTGGTGCTCCATATTTCAGCCAGTTACATACAGACTACATTATTGTTAACTTATTTTCAAAGCTTTATTTTTTATCTTCAAATAGGTGTCCGTGACCTAATGTGTATCAATTTAAGGTTTTTTGACAGGAAAAAGGATGAGAACCACTGTTCTAGTGCCACCATGAGGCTGTGGTTTTGAGTGAAATGTCTGTCCAATAGGCTACTATAGTATGTTTTATGACCAAATACCTGCCAATCTAATTCCCATGACCTTTGTGTTTAGCAACCGTTAGCATGCTGACACACTAAACTAAGACAACGAACATAGCAAACATTATCCCTGCTGAACATCACCATGTTAGCATTGCAAGTGCAGTCAGTACAGAGTGTCTAGCATGGCTGTATAGACTCTGAAAGTGCTTCCAGACAACCAGCGAACATCTGTTGCCTGGTGGTGTCGTATTTTGAATTGGCGGCAACAGATCGCAACGCCACCACTGTGGCTCCTATACCTACCTTACAGCTGCTGCTATCCACCTACAGTAGTAAAAAGAGTAGCTTAAAATAGAGTAAATAGTTGGCAATATGATATGATTCATATAGTGTTTGAAGCTGATGCTGCTCTGTTCTCGTCTGTTAGTAAAGAGGATTCAGGTAACCCAATTACAGATAAAATTAACTCCTGTGTCGTTTCCCACACTGTGGTTTCTCTCTGGTTGCCATGGTCGCATGGCGAGCTGCTACGGCAAGTTGAAAAACCTAGCGCCTGCCTCTGCAGCATAATTACCATCATGTTTGAAATGAAAGGAATTCAAAGGAATTGAAGCGCCAGCGGCGGCGGCATCCACTCGCTGTCTAAAAGCTCAGTCTTAGATGGATTTCCATTCTAGCACACTATGAAAATTGCGATGCAGTTGATTTAAATGTTGCTTTGGATACGTTATCTTTTAGACTGAACTATTATTAACTATTATATATAATATAACTATAACAATTATTTTTCTTTATTTTCACAGTTATGTTAAGTGTGATGTGGCAGGATGAAAACTCTCTATGTTGATACATTCCCAGACCTTTTTAATGTATAACATGACCAAATTTACACAATCCTTTACTTTTAATAAACATATATTTAATCATTGTTTGTCTCCTGGGTTTGATGTTCCAGCAATTAAATGGGCATTTTTCAAAGAAATAAATACTCTCAAAAATCATTAATAATAAAATCCACATCTTTGGCAAAATTAATTTTTTATATTATTTTTTTTTAATTTCTTTTTTAAACTGTTCCCTTTTAAAAGTAAAGACATTCATATACAGTTGAGACAATACATGCCACCAGCAGGCATCAACATGGTCAATATACTATAAATACAAACACAACACAACGATTCCTTCCGAGAAACCAAGAATGTTACATGTTAGTATTAAAAACACATCAAATTTTCTGTCATTATTACCTCCAAAAGGTTATGTTTTCACCGTCGTTGGTTTGTTTGTTGGTGTGTTTGTTTGTTTGTTTGTCTGTTAGCAGGATTACTCCAAAAGTTTGCGATGGATTTGAATGAATTTTTTTTGGAGGGGTGGGGTGTGGCACAATGAACAATCCATTAAATTTTGGTGGCGATCCGGATCATGATCTGGATTCAGGAATTTTTTGTAAGAATTCCGATCAACCTGAGCATTAAGACCACAGGGTATAACACATGCGCAGTGGGACTGATGACGCGTTGATGACGCATGACCCCGCCTTCTTCCTTCTTCGAGCAGAGAGATGCGTGTGTGGATGTGTGTGCAGGAGCTGCTGGCCGTCCGCGGTGAGAAAAAAAAAAGACTGTAGATGACGGGATGACAAACAACGTAGTGTAACGTTAAACAGACATAACAAGGCTGCTGATTGAGAGAGGCATCCGCCGATACGTTACACGGTAACACACCGTGTTAATAATAAACCGACCACCTCACGGTACCACCAGCTGTGAGCTGTGATCTGTTTTTAAAGTCAGGCACCTTGGCGGAGGTCTGCGCTCTTAGAGTGCCATTCCAGTTATATATGTGACAGGTGCCCAATACATGCTAGGAATTGTTATGTTCAAACCCTCCTCAGTTTGTTAGAATAGGTGTCACATTTTTAAAATATTGAAATGAAATTGTTATAAAGAAATATTTCTTTAGCCTGGACACTGTGGCGTTGACCTTTAAACTTGTGTTCTTTTTAATGCCGACAATAAGAGGCCAGACAAAGTGTAATATTAATGTGTCTTATGGATAAAAGGGGACAAAAGTAATATTCTTATTCCATTACATAACATTATTTTAATTGTTATAACTATAATAGCTTAATTGTTGTATATGTGAACAATTTGGCATTGATCGGCTGACTGAATGATGGATGATTTAATCAATTTTTTGTTTTTTAACCACCTTATATGTCCGTCTAAAATAGACCACATCTATTTCAGTTTCTATCTTACAGTGTTCCATTGACTGCAGAGGAAACAGTCAGTCCATGCATGAGACACTGCTGCAGATTCTCAAAGATCAATAATAAAAGCCAATAGCCAGGGAGCACACGGCGTATGAGTAGTGCATGACAGTCAATAATGTCATTTGGTAACGCTGCTGCTTGCTCACAATCATTTGGCTATAAAGACCTCATGTTGCACAGCAACACAGCAGACAAAAGTAAAGTGGTTCTTTACTCTTGTAATCATCTGTTTTGCATTATTGTTGGATAAAGTTGTAACTATTATAGAAATCTATATATATATATTCGTAGTATAAGTATATATTCGGAACGGAGCTGTCTGTGAACCTACATGTTTATTAGCTTCCTGTGGATGATAAGAGAACAAAACTTAGAAATCCTCTTGGGAACTGAAGAAAATACAGTAAAACAATAATTCAGCTGGCATGCCACACTAAGTGAGGGCACTGTAATGGCGTTGTATATATTCATAAGAAGAGGTGTTACTGTATGTGGACAAATACTGGCACAGTAATACACCACAGCAAACCACGAGCAGAGTGGCAAATATATATGCTTATAACTTTCAACATTAACATTTGTAGCCTCTGGGCACAATACAAACAGTGTAAAGTGGTCGTGCATATCCAAAATCGTAGTTGGCCGGTGCTGGACCAGTAGAAGACGGCAATGAAAAATGTAGAAGAAGGTCGGCACTCTGTAGCTCCCTTTAAGTGCAATTTATCATCTTAGTGACGTTTCGAGCAGATGCTCGTCTTCAGACTTAATAAAATGTCACTAAGATGTGCCAATAAATTGCACTTAAAGGGAGCTACAGAGTGCCGACCTTCTTCTACATTTTTCATCACAATACAAACAGTACCACAACAGCATCACAAGTTGCATTCAACCAGTATGATACAGTTATACAGACTAAAGTTTTCAGAAGTCACAGTGGAAATAATCACAAAGGCGATGCAGAATACTGTTGGTATTGAGAAAGCTGCCATACATCCCTCCTCCATCCAGTGATCAGTGCTTGTCCCTCTAAACCTCTGCAGATACTCATGGACCACCTGGATATTTGTCTGATATTTTTTGTCTCTCCTTAACACAGCATGAGTAGTTATTTAATTCATGAACATTATCTGTTGATAAATGACGTTGGAAATCTATCCAAGTTGCCGAAGCGAACCAAAAATCCACAACTGACCTCAAAATTAAAAAAAAGACTAAAAGGAAATACTTTGAAGCGTGTGCCTCCCAATCGCATGTTATTCCCACCTAACTCCACCTCTTTGTGTTTCACTCACTGGGCAGCGGAGGGATGACAGCGCAGTCCCACAGTCCGTCTGTCAATCAGTCCTACATCACATCTGATTGGATGGTGTGCCAGCGAGCCGTCTCTGTTTGCCCCCGACTGCACATTTCCTTCCAGTGTCCCTGTCCCGCCTCCGAGACATCGCTGCCAATCAACACGCGACCCAGAATACTGCTCTTAGTGTAGAGACGGCCCTGAGGATACATAGAGATAATTGAATCAAAAACTAGTTACCAATATCTCAGCATATTAACATAAAAATTATGGCTGGCAAAGTTAATGTGATAACAACGCATTAACGCAAATTTGTTTTAATGCCACTAATTCATTAACGCAACTTAAGATTTCAAATTAACCTCTTAAAAATCCGAGGGGCTGCCATCGGGCCCGCCTGCTATTCGATCTTTCAGAGGTTTGCAGAGGGCTCAGTTTTAAAGGTAGAGTGAAGAGCCCAGAACTTACGCTAAATTCGACAAGGGTCCCTTGACCTCTGACCTTAAGATATGTGAATGAAAATGGGTTCTATGGGTACCCACGAGTCTCCCCTTTACAGACATGCCCACTTCATGATAATCACATGCAGTTTGGGGCAAGTCATAGTCAAGTCAGCACACTGACACACTGAGAGCTGTTGTTGCCTATTGGGCTGCAGTTTGCCATGTTATGATTTGAGCATATTTTTTATGCTAAATGCAGTACCTGTGAGGGTTTCTGGACAATATTTGTCATTGTTTTATGTTGTTAATTGATTTCCAATAATAAATATATACATACATTTGCATAAAGCAACCATATTTGTCCACTCCCATGTTGATAAGAGTATTCAACACTTGACAAATCTGCCTTTAATGTGATTTGAATCAATTGACAGCCCTGATAAAAATGCATGTTGCTGTTTAATATGTAATGTACATAAAGGTAGTTTGCCAGATAACTTCCTACCTGCATGACGATAAACTCAAGGACCAATGGTAGCTGAGTTATGTCACCAGATGGCAGGTCAAACAGGAAGGGAGCGTTCCAGACCGGGTTTGGACCGCTGGCCCCTTTGGTCTCCTTGGTACCGATTACTTTCCCATCCTGACGCAGGTTGATGACAACGTAGTGGTCTGTGGGGAAAAAAATACATCCATTTTGTTTTATTTATTTCAGATTTGTCATATTTAGATGAAATGGTTCTTCAAGGGATTGCCTACTCCGGGTAGGGAATGAGTCCTTACCCCAAGTGAAGGAGTTTAAGTACCTCGGGGTCTTGTTCACGAGTGGGGGGACGATGGAGCGTGAGATTGGTCGGAGAATCGGAGCAGCGGGGACGGTATTGCATTCGCTTTACCGCACCGTTGTGACGAAAAGAGAGCTGAGCCGGAAGACAAAGCTCTCGATCTACCGGTCAATCTTCGTTCCTACTCTCACCTCTGGTCATGAGGGTTGGGTCATGACCGAAAGAACGAGGTCGCGGGTACAAGCGGCCGAAATGGGTTTCCTCAGGAGGGTGGCTGGCGTCTCCCTTAGAGATAGGGTAAGAAGCTCAGTCATCCGTGAGGGACTCGGAGTAGAGCCGTTGCTCCTTTGCGTCGAAAGGAGCCAGTTGAGGTGGTTCAGGCATCTAGTACGGATGCCTCCTGGGCGCCTCCCTTGGGAGGTGTTCCAGGCACGACCAGCTGGGAGGAGACCTCGGGGAAGACCCAGGACTAGGTGGAGAGATTATATCTCCACTCTGGCCTGGGAACGCCTCGGGATCCCCCAGTCAGAGCTGGTTAATGTGGCCCGGGAAAGGGAAGTTTGGGGTCCCCTGCTGGAGCTGTTGCCCCCGCGACCCGAACCCGGATA
>CAKAOH010023288.1:0-10469 GCA_916701665.1 Sebastiscus tertius
TAATTGATTTACAATAATAAATATATACATACATTTGCATAAAGCAGCATATTTGTCCACTAACATGTTGATAAGAGTATTAAATACTTGATGAATCTCCCTTTAAGGTACATTTTGAACAGATCAAAAATATGCGATTAATCGTGATTAAATATTTATTACAGCCCTACATTAAACACAAACATTCAGACATACTCTGA
Source organism: Sebastiscus tertius (assembly GCA_916701665.1). NCBI lineage: Eukaryota > Metazoa > Chordata > Actinopteri > Perciformes > Sebastidae > Sebastiscus > Sebastiscus tertius. Next base: position 201 of record CAKAOH010023288.1, read on the forward strand.
CATAAGACAAAGACGAGCAGCAAATCAATTGAGAAGTGATAATTCTCTGTAGGTTCATCACTACTTTCACATTGTCATTTGATACAGCGTTATTATAAAAAATATTAATTATAGCTGTTTTAAAAGATGAATTGCTTATAAAAAATAAAATTGTTGACAAATGATTTTTTTGCCATTCAACTAATCAATTCATCCACTAATTGTTTTAACTCTACATTTAACAGGTGATAAGACCGGGCAACAAAATCTGAAAAAATTCAAATTTGAAAAGTCAAATTTTTCACATTTAGTTTCTTAACTGATCATTATATTAGTGTTTAAACTGCTTTTCTCCACATTAAACTTCACCAATAATGTCATTAATACACCCTTTAATATAATGTCCTTGTTCATTTAAAACCTTCCATCTTCAAAGTGTCATCTTTCAGGTTTTAGCTCGACCACATCATGTTTATTCTCAAAGGTCAGAACATTTTAAGGAGAAGACGTAATCTTTAATTCAAACATGAAAACCACTGGAACTACAGGTTCAAAGTTTTCACATCACAGCAGCACGTGGTGGTGTGGGAGCACCCGGGGGCGTGCGTTAGTGCATTAGCGCGTTCAGTGGGGTGGGGTCGGGTGGGACAGGGAGGTGGGTGGGTGGGTGGGTGGGTGGGGTGAGTGTGTTACCTCATGCCCAGGAGTGGTGTGGCTGTGACCGAGATCTGGGCAGCAGTGGCACTTGGTTGGCGTTGGAGTTTTACTGTGTGCCAGCCAGGGCTTGGCATAGTCACGTGAGTGAGTATGGGAGGACTGAAGGGAGGAAGGGAAGGGAGCAAGGAAGGACGGAAGGAAGGAAGGGTGGAGGAGAAGGAGAGCAAAGCAGCGAAAGAGAGAAGCGAATGAAGGAGGGAGGGAGTTATGGAGGGAAGGGAAGGAGCGGTTGGATAGCGAGGAAGTGCAGCGCAGTGTATTTTTGTGTGAGAGCAGATGATTTGATTTTCAATATTTTTTTTTACCAAAGAACCCAACAATGCAGGGAGGACATTTTTGAAGGCAGGTTGGTAGGAATGACAGGAACAAGGGGAGAAGGCAAAAAGATGGAAGACAAAACAAAGAAACAAGAAAAAAAAAAAAAAATTCACAGTTAAGGATGTGGTGATTTTTGACAACAACAACAACAACAACAACAACAACAACAACAGGAGGATGACAACAACTGAACAATGAGTAACATAAACCCATAAAAACACACATACACACAATCGATCTCTCTCATACACAAAGTGAACACTGACAGTAAACACACTGACAGTAGTGCTTTTACACAGTAATCAGAGGACAAACAATGCTGACAAATGAAAAACATCACTAACATCAGATGACAACAACACTAATGACTACACATAGTCTGGTTTCCTGGTAACAACGAGTTAGGAGTGTTTGCCCTGACAATGACCATGTTTCTATGTGACATTTAAAGGGACTATTTGTAACTTCTTACACGTTTTACATGCCTCCGCTGTGACACTAATCCAATACACTTTTTATCAAATTCAGTAAATATCTCCTCGCGGTCCGCTCGCTGTCCATTCTGTGTGCACTGAATAAAAAGCTGGTGTTCATACACAGCCCTGGCTCTGTAAATGGGACGCAGAATGGCTTGAACCTAACTAATGTCATTTATTTTTGTATTTTCTATTATTTTAAAAACATTTTTTACAATCAAAGCTTCTATTAAAGTTTTTCAATGAGCCTTTGAAGGTCTGTTGTCATACTTTATGTTGTTTTTTGACTGCAGTGAAAATTTGATTTAAAGGTATGGTTAGTAAAGATTTTAGAAACAGTTTTTGTTATATTAGTTGAAATTCTCATTACATCCTGACAGCAATCAATCAATCAAATGCTATGACAAAAAAAAGAGAAAAAGATCTGGTATCTGTGGCTGTCACAGGACTGTAATAAGTCCATTCAATCATTTCATCCGGCCCAAATGAATGATTGGATGGGCTACCTACCTGTCTACCTGCACGCACTCTGCCCGTGCACTCATTGCGCGTCACCAGTCTTCTACGAGCTGCTAGCTTGACAGCTGTGAGTGCTAACAATAGTGTTGGTAATGATAATAGTGTGGGAGTGGCTTTGGAGGGAGGCCTGAAGGGCTGTCAGTGTTGCTAGTTAGCATTTAATGCTAACTGCTAGCTACTGTCATTGGAAAAGAGTTGACAACACGGGGCTCGGTTTTTTGGTTTGATCATTTTTAAAAATCTAGTCTACTAGTTTCTCAAGATCACCCACCCTACCTTTAAGTTGTTGTTGTTTTTTTTAAAGTTTTTGAAAGGCTAAACTGCAACCAATATAAGAAATGATTACATCCATCTTTTTTAAATACATTTTGACTTTTGGACTTCGGCCTGAGACAATGCAGAGATGAGGAGCACCGCTGTGTGAGAGAAGTAGAGAAAGGGGAACAGAAGGTGGACTACTCCACGCAATGTTTTGGTAAGGTATCAATAATCAATCATTTAAATGTCAATGTTAGAATGAAGCCTCAACCTCAACCCTACGAGCCACACGGCACTATTTTGAATTTGACAAACATGGAATTCAGACTATTATTTTATTTTTTAGACCGCTTCTTCATTTTACTTTTTTTCAAGTTATGTCAAATGTAGGCTATTATAAGGCTATTCAAAACATATTTCTGGTAGTTATTCTATATGGCCGGAATTCTGGAATCTTAATGGCCATATTGGCCTCAAAAAGTCAAGCAGAAAATCACTGCATTATAGCCTCAAACACAAAACAGAGTGTGTGTGAGTGACGGAAGAGGTTGTTCTGATTATTCGGGTTTGTGTGGCTGTGTATGTGTGTATGCTACCATACTTTTTAAGCTTGACAGATGTGGTGCTTCGTCTCGCTATTTAGTTAAAGGTCCAATATTATGCTAATTTTCAGGATCATACTTGTGTTTTGTGTTTCTACTAGAACATGTTTACATGCTGTAATGTTAAAAAAACCCTTTATTTTCCTCATACTGTCTACCTGAATATGCCTGTATTTGTTAAACTGCTATGTTGAAACGCTCAGTTTTAGCGCATTTCAACGGAATTGCGACGAAATTGCAACAGAATTGCGTTGCTTGGGTCCATGTGTACTTCCTGTCAGCTGATGACATTCGCATACACTGCAACCAGGAATAAACTAGGACACATTTAGAATGTTTACGTTTAAATCTGAGTAAAGGTTTACAGAGTTTCTGAATACGGGCTGTGTGTATTTCCCTGTGGATTGAGCGTTTCGATACTTTCACAGTATTTATATAGGACTGAAGCCTGCTTTATCAGAAAAAAACATGAAAATCTCATTTTTTTATAATATGGGACCTTTAAAGATTTGTCCTATTGCTGTCAGCTATGCACACTTTGTATTCACATATGCAATAGTACTCCCTAAAAAGAGTCTGGTGCGCAAAATCGGTGGAGTTCCCCCTTTAATGTGACTGAATGATGAATTAGATAAATGGATGCAAGATTGTTCAAGTTAGCTTTTGTCTCAGTGTTAAATATTAAAAAAGAAAATGAGAATTTTCTGCCTTTAACCCTGTTGTTGGCTTATGTGTTTTATCTCCGTGTGAACACGAGGTATCTGCAAGTCCAAATTTGAGATTTTTGTTTTCAAGATGAATTTCAAACCCAAGTTATTCATCCTTTATCCTATTAAATATAGTGAAGTTTGGTTGGTTTGTTTTGTTAAACTGCTATGATTCATACAGTACTACTATTACTGGTCCGTCATTAATGTAATGTAATGAGTGGACATGAAGCAGAGAAACCAAGATGAAAGAAAAGAAACCTAAAATAACTGGATTTAAGACATTTGAATCCTTTTGTAGGTCAATAAAACTAGAACCTGCCTCAACTCTAAAACATGTTGAAATCAGACTCTCACCCTGGATGATGCGGAGGCTGTCGGTGTGGCGGGGGTGGAGGGAGCAGAGGGGAGGGAGGCGCCGCTGTGGGAGGCCGAGGAGGAGGAGCGGGTGGGCGAGGCGTTGCGGGACCCCGGTTTGGAGCGTCGACCTCGGGAGCGGAAGGCGGCCAGACCCTGAGACGCTCCTTCAGGAAGGATGAACTTCTCTCTCAACTCCAGGTTGGTGCGACCGCGAGCTGAAGAGAAACAACACAGAAAAGACAAATGAGTTGGTTGGTTTTTTGTCGACTCACAGTGTTCCTCCAGCAGGGGGGCGGCAGAGGCAGCGAGCAGAGTGAGGGGGAGAGAGTCGGTGCTTCCTTGGCTGCAGACTTCAGAGTCCGTGCATGTTTCATTTGAGAGTGCACGTGAGCAGGGCAGGTGTTTGGAGGGGTGGGGTTGAGGGGTTCAGGGAGTCGTAAGTGCACTTTGGTTGAGTTGTTTTTAAGGGGAGAGGTGAGTGAGTGTGTTTGGTTTGAGTGCATTAATCAATTTGATACGCAGCGAAAGTCAACGAGTCGCCCACATTTGTGGGCACATTTTGGAGACACGCTGTCACCGCCGCAGACAAATTCATCAACCGACTCCACAGCTCAGCGTTCTCACTTCACAGATTTCCTTGTTCATCGCCAGTGAAAACATTTTCTGCTCTACAGAGAAGCTGCTAACAGAGTGCTGATTATATCTTTAAAGGAATAGTTCAACATTATGGAAAAAAGACTCATTTGTTTTCCTCTTGAGAATTAAAGTTCACTATCAGGTAGTCACTGCGGCTGGCCAAGAAAGAGAGCCCAAGTGAAAGCAGAGCGTCTGGATTTTGTTTCAGAAGTAAGAAAACTTCATTCGACTAAAGATCTATCCTTTAAACTGAACCTTTCTCAACGTGTGACTCGCTTCGTATGTCTAGATAAGGAGGATATTCTGTTTTTTTTAAATAATCTAATATCATTTATTTGATATACTGTATTTCTTGAGTATATGTCTGGACCGTGTGTGATCAGTCTACGAATTTGCGGCTAAATTGTTCCACAAATAGTCAGTGGTCATGTCTATAATGTTAAATCCAACAGTACATGTCTACCAGGTCCCGCAAGGACACTAGGAGACACGCTGCTCCACTCAGCTGGCCGTTCAAGCGGTGACGCACCCTCTCGTGGAATGCACCTGATTGGTCCCCGGTTTTCTGCTCGCTGTTTCAAAAAGGAAACAACATGGCGGCCTGCTCGTAAACTTTCTGTTATTCCATCTAAACAATCCACCAAAATCTACTTCTGAAAACATTTTAAGTGAGAAATAGGCGATGATGCCACTGTTAAATCTGGTTTCATTGTCACTCAGTGACAGACTTTTGTGTTTTGTAGGGCTGGCCCTCTGCGGTCCAGCCAAAAATACTTTAGAAGAGAGCATTGGTGAGTTTTAAGGAAATCGACGAAACAAAGTTACGAAGGCGTAAGTTAACGTGACACAGAACCACCTGAGAAGCCGTCATTGGAAACTGTTTGGAAAAGGGCAGGCACTATCAAAAAATACTCGGCGGGTGATTAGATGAACCATCCATCAATCAAACTCTTGCCGAAGCCAGTCGGGAAAAGAGCGAAAACATCTTATCCATCGAGGAAAGCCTTCAGTGCCGTTCTTTGCTCTTCTTTCAATGTAGTACTGATGCTACTGCAGCATCTACGCTAACCTCTTCAGGAGCCGCTGTCGTTGTTTAGAACCAACAGTTGGCTCTCCGCATTGTGTCATACACACGCCTATACCATGCATGTAGCTGCCAGTAGCACCTCACAGGTTGCTGATTGGTCCGGCCACAAACAAATTACTTGAAGTTAGGGATGCTCATTTTGAAAATTTTCTTAAACGATTATTAACCGTTAACCAACTAGATTTGTGCCTCGTACCAGCTGCAGGAGCACAACAGATATTGGTTGACGGGAGTCTCCAGTTCACCGTCCAGGAGCGTTAACTTAGCAGCTACGATGCTACGTGTAGTGTCGCCGACATGCAGCCACTTTCCCAGTAAAAGTCTCCACCGCACATTTAGTTTAGTTTAGCAGGTTGTCAGCTGTGTGTCTGCCAGACATAACTTTAGTGAGTGTCCAACACACAGTGTGTGTATTTGTGCTACGTTAGCAGCTCTAGCATTGCCGGAGGCTTCGTGCTCACCGCCACACGTAGTCTGCGTAACTTTAGTGAGTTTCCAACAGACCGTGTGTGTGTGTTGGCGGTGAGTGTGAGGTTGTTGGTGGTGTTCTAGCTGTGATCGTAGGTGTAGCAGTGTGTGGACCGTTTATTTGTCGCTGAATAAATGCTAAGAAACTACAACTCCTCCGCTCCGCTCTAGCAAGCCAGAGACCGGAGACAACTTCCTGTATCCTGCAACTCTGGCTCCGCCTCTTAAGGTGGGCTGTTAAGGTGGACCAGCTTTTCTCCTTAAAGTGACGAGCCGCTCCTCTGAGCCGCTCAGCTTTTGAGTTAATTATTAACATTTCTTTTAACCATTTTAACCGATAGCGTTATTCGGTTAAAATGCTTAAAGTCGGTTAACGGTTAAACGGTTAATTATGGACATCCCTAGTTCAAGCCTGACAAGATGGATTTTCGTGTGATGTGATCCAGCAATTCTTGCGTGATCTCCTTTTTTCTGCCGTGTAAGGTAAGGCGTAAGTACCAGCGTTGGTAAATTTTCATGGGAGTTTATTTTCCGTTCTCATTAAGCAATTGTTGTTTACTTTGTTAAAGTCAGGGTTTTAATTTCTGATACTGTAGCCAGTTTGTCTTAGAATATGGAAAATAAACTCCATGAACATGCTTAGACCAACGAAAGAAACGCTAAATGACAGATTGAGGCACAGAAGCTAGTGGAACAGTAGTAAGCCTGCATGACGTCGGCTCTCTATAAGCGGATTTTCCTAAAATGTTGAACCATTCCTTTAAGCGATGGCAAGTGTCTCTAGTTTTGTAAAAAACACACTTTCGTTGCGTATTTGTTTAAACATCTGAGGGTGGTGGGAGCAAAAAAGCACAGCCTCTCTTCTCTCGTTTTTTCAACAAGGTCTCCCATTTCAATTCATTTGTCGCGTCTCGCTGCGGAGGACCATCTCAGCTCTGCTGCATGTACACAGCATGTGTCTAAATATGCATGGAGGTCATGCCTGGTTTATGCTTAGCGGGAGGGAGCCCAGACACTCGGGGTTCCTCCCTCCGTAAAAAGACACTCAGCAGCATTCTTGTACAGAAAGTAGTGCAGCAGCCCCAGCAGACAACAACAAGCCACAAAGATAGAGAGAGAGAGAGAGAGAGAGAGAGAGAGAAAGAGAGAGAGAGAGACAGAGCGGAAGGATGGAAGAGAAACAAAATGAAAAGAGTAAAAAAATAAAGTAAAAAGAGTCCGGAAGAGAAGAGAAAGAGAGAGAGAGAGAAGAAGGCTGCAGCTAGCCGTAGTAGCAGTGCAACTCCTAGCCTCACGGCCATCGTCCCTAGCAACCGAACAGCAAGGCCGGTCAATTAAACGGGTGCACCCTGCAATTACGTCCCCCCTCAACGCCAGCCAGCCAGGTGCACCCTGTAATTGTGTCTCCCACCAACCAGCCATCACCATCACATTTAAAAGGAGCCACGTTGGAAGCCAGCATTATTAGAAACCCAGGCTGGCCACGCCCAGGTCTTACACACAACTTGTTTTTACGCTAGAAAAAAGAAGATCCATGTAAGCAGTGTTCATTTTAACATGAAAACACGACAAGAGTTTTTGTTCTAAAGTGTTATGTCTTCTTTTCTGCCGAGCATCTCGATCCATGTTTCTTTTATTGTAAAATTCTTCATCTTGAATTCATAATAAAAAAGTATTTTAAAAAAATAATCAAGACCAGGGGGTTGGCCAAATCCTGCTTTGTTGTGAGTGAGGAAAGCGTGACGCAAACATGTGGCACACAGACAAGACTGACATCAATGAACACACACTCAAACCTGACCACAGTTAGAAACGGTACACACACACACACACACACACACACACACACACACACACACACACATATACAGTATATATATATATGGACACACAGAGGACAGCTATGGTTAAAGATGGAGACTGACAGCTGGACGGACTGACACGGATGGATGAAAAGTGAGAGAGATGGAGTGACAGAGGAGCAGAGAGAGAGAGGAAGTGTAGATACCTCGGCAGCAGAAATAGCCAGGAGTGACAGTCACTAAGAGACACAAGAGACAATGTGAAATAACAGCATGCTCACGGTGGGATGAAGAAAGTCTCCCACACACACACACACACACACACACACACACACACACACACACACACACACACACACACACACACACACACACACACACACACACCACTTCTTGGAAACACACTCATGCGCACACACGGGCACTGCTTTTGGAGTCCTTCATCGACACACTCACACAGACCATAAACACACACACAGCCAACCAACGGGGGTCCGGACGAGTGTCAGTGACCCCTGGAAAGTGTGTTTTAAAAAACAGGTGAGGAGATCAGAGCTTGGCATGAGGAGCAACAGCCGGGAGAGGAAGGGGGGGGGGGTCAGGAGACAGGAAGAGCAAGAACAGTGGGGAAACATAACATTAGTCAGGTGATCACAGTAAGCAAGGCACCACAACAAGGCCAAACCAACAAACCAAAGAAGAAGAAAAAGATGAAGATAATGGAGGAGAGAACAAGAAAAAAAAAACACAGAGGAAGAAAAGAGAAGAAGAGTCCAGGAGAGACAGTAAAAAGAAAGTTACCAAAAACAGACGGGGTGAAGGAAAGACAGGCAGTTAGAGAAAGTGAAAGCGTTAAGAGATAGAGGAGAAGTCCAACCTATACGAGATGAGATGGAGCTACTGGAATCGGAGCGGAGAATCTTAAGTCCTGGGTGTTGCACTGAGGAAAGAGATAAAGGGGGAGAGAGGGAGGGAAGAAGAGAGAGAGAGAGGGGGAGGAAGAGGAAGAGGGAGAGAACTGAGGATCATGCACCATGCAATACTACTGTTTTATTTAAAAGAGTTGAGATGAAATAAACAAGACAGGACAGAGGCCAGGGAGAGAGAGGATCGGCCGTGTGTATACAGAAATAAGATGATGAACTCCTTGAGGACGAGCTCAGAGAGAGAAACAAAGACACCGAAATGTAGACGGAAAACACTGGAGAGAGAGAAGTGAGACGGGGCAGCGTTTCACTGCATCACCTGCCGACAGACAACTCGACAGACGTCAGTTTCCTCTGTGTGTTTTCCTTCAGCTCAGCGGTGTCAATGTGTCAAGAGCTCAGTGCAGGAGGCACCTTTGGATGTGTGTTTGTAAAGAGTAGAGTGAGAGTGTGTTTTTGTAAAGAGTAGAGTGAGAGTGTGTTTGTGTGAGTGCCAGAGCCCGACCAATATTCACCTTCCAGGATAGTACCCCATACATTTCAATTAAAATGGTTCAGTATTGGTGTACATGATGGCTGAGGAGAAAGACGAAATTGCAGAACAAAAATGTCAAAGATAAGGATATAAAGAGAACTGGTAAATGATGCATATATTAAAGGTCCCATATTGTAAAAAGTGAGATTGTCTTGTCTGTTATAGTATAAAGCAGGTTTAAGTGCTACATAAATACTGTGAAAGTATTGAAACGTTCAATATATGGGGAAATACGTATAGCCCGTATTCAGAAATTGTGCGTTTGAAACAAGCCGTCAAGATTTCTGTCCATTTGTGATGTCACAAATCTACAATATTTATTCTTAATGTGTCTCAGTTTATATCTGGTTGCAGTGTATGTTAATAACATCAGCTGACAGGAAGTAAACATGGACCCAAACTATTGCCTAGCAACGCAATTCCGTTGCAATTCTGTTGAAATGCACTAAAACGGAGCGTTTCAGACAGAGGGTAAATACAGGCATATTCAGGTGGTTTGATCCCCAGCTCCTCTAGTCCACATGTCAAAGTGTTCTTGGGCAAGATACTGAACCCCAAACTGCTCCTGAAGGCTGAGCCATCAGTGTGTGAATGAGTATTTAGATTAGATCCTGATGGACAGGTTGGCTCTTTGCATGGCAGCCTCTGCCATCAGTGTATGAATGTGTGTGTGAACGGATGAATGCTGACATCTAGTGTAAAGCACATTGAGTGGTTGGAGGAATAGCAAGGTGCTATATAAATATATAATGCGAGTCCATTTACCATTTACCATCAATAGGCTGATATTTATACCAAATCAGGCTAAATATATATATATACATATATATATGTATGTATGTATATATATATACATATATATATATACACATACATACA
>CAKAOH010023289.1:0-14531 GCA_916701665.1 Sebastiscus tertius
CCCGGCCCTTGCCCCTTTAACTCCTCCTCCTCCTCCTCCTCCCAGCCCTCACTCCTTTAACTCCTCCTCCCGGCCTTTGCCCCTTTAACTCCTCATTCTCCTCCTCCTCCCAGCTCTCGCTCCTTTAACTCCTTCTCCCATCCCTCGCTCCTTTAACTCCTTCTCCCATCCCTCGCTCCTTTAACTCCTTCTCCCATCCCTCGCTCCTTTAACTCCTCCTCCCGGCCCTCGCTCCTTTAACTCCTCCTCCCGGCCCTCACTCCTCGCTCCTCGCTCCAGCCTCGGTCTGGGTTTCATTCACATGAACTGAGGAAGGGAAATATCTCTGGATTCGGCTATTAATGCGTTTTACAACTATTAGAACTAAATGATTTAATTAAGGACTATTAGAGTGTTCATACTGGGGAGTTGATTCACTTAAAAAAGAAAATCTGCTGAGTTGCAGACGTCTCTTTCCCAATGGAAGTCTATGGGAAAAAGTCTTTTTTGGGCCCAATGGCATCACGTGATGGAAAAGGAAGTTAAGTCTAACAATGGCTCCACACACACAACTTCTGACATGTGTTTGTCTTGAGCCATAAAAGGTGATGTTCTTCTTCTTCTTCTTCTTTCTTCAGCATCCCATTATGAGAACATGCAAGTGGTTTCTGACAGCAGCTAAAATCATAATTTATATCTTGTATAACAGACTGAGTGGAACTGTGCCATCCACCACAAAGCAATGTTTACATGTCTGGGAAACAAATAACCACCAGTGGAACTTTGGCTCCCACACATACTGTAGGCTATAGAATGCAATGTACAGAGGGGTTAAGGCCGACGCACAAAGACAGAACAAAGGAAAGAAAGAAAGACTGTATGAAGTACTGCTATCAGGCAAAACCCTCTCAAATGTTCTGGAATTTATGCAGCTTCAAATAAGTTGAAAGCATTTCCCAGAGCAACGATTTATTTAGCCAAAAACACTCCCAGCTAAGGCATGGGCAATTTTCATTTTCTGTTTGGTGTTTAGTGGATCCATCTCCGTCTGCTGGTGGGGATGCCTGAGCTAAACGGGCTTGAATGGACGAAGCAACAGAGCTAGGGATGTAAATAATTAACCGTTTAACTGTTAACCGACATTAAGCATTTTGAAAAAAATTTACATAAAATGTGTGATATTGGTTTGGAAGTAAGTAAGTGCATGATTTTTACAGAGAATGGCAGGCTTTGTGTGTCATCGTGCTGTAGTGCATTGTTGCATTGATGAACGCTTCTGTAATGTGCATTTTGTGTGAGTTCGCCAATGCATTTACAAGTGTGTGCGTGTGTTAAAAAGATGTCTGCTGCATGTTTGGTAGTATACGTGCCAAGTACTGAATGTGTTTGCTTGCACACACTGTGCAAGTGTGTTTGTGTGTTGCAGCTGTTTGGAGGAGATGGGCAGTAATAAGAGTTTTGAGGGCCTCCTTCAGGCAGACACATCAAAATGCAAATGGAGGAGGCAGCCATTTTCAGTCCAAGACTCGACGCTGTGATGTATTCTGACTGATTGTGTCGGTGTGAGAGGCTCTGCTTGTGTCTGCGGAGCTCCTGCAGCTATAAAGTTTAAACATGCCCATCATGTCTTTGTCCACATTTTCATTTTCCTACATCGTATATTTCTTGTTAAACTGCCGCTTGACTAAATGTGACACAGTAACATGTCGGTATCTGACCAGGTTTTGTGCCCAAAGTTCATTTTCATTGAACTTTAACCTCAAAATATGCTGACCTCTGTGAAGCACTTCCCATGACATTTCAGTGTTGACATTTTGTAGAGGCCACATTAAACTGCAAAGAAGAATAGAGGAGTTCCATACATTTACAGCGTAATCATTCCTTGTTCTAATTCTGGTGTGGTACCAAACCAACGATGAAGCAAAGCTGTAGACTTGAGACTCGAGTCGCAGGACTTGACTTACTTGAATGCCTGAAGACTCGACTTGATTTGAAGGCAAAAGAGGATCTATAAATATTGGAAAAATGCAATATTGTGAGTCATTTAGCTTTTTGGAGCTCTGCCAAACTGTCGTGAATGACTAATAACATTAGTTATTACCTAATGCACACTTTCAGTTGCAGCTGACAGCACCAGAATAAAACAGAGAAAACCCCAAATTCAGATGAGAGAAATTAGCCTTTCATAATAACATTATTTAGTCTGTACACATAAATGATTAGCTCAATAGTATCCCCTCTTCCCCCAGGCAGCCCAGAAAATGATTTAGCTAGTTCCTGCTTTTAGTTATTAAAAGAACAACTTTTCGTTGCTGTGGAATTTTTTATATGTTATATGTTTTGAGTTAATTATTAGAAATAATCTATTTTTATGCCACCTGCAGAACCAGCCCAAAGCCTCTAGGGCGGCCCGTCATATATGCGGTGGTGACATGCAGAAGTTATGTAAACACTGTCATAGCAGAAACACATGCACAGAACTGTTGCTACAGCTGCTCTGCTAACGTGCTAACGTGCTAACAGACACATGCAGACCGGCGGTGGCTGGGGACTCAAAAAGGAGGAAAACCAACCCAACGGCATCATGTTATTACACACTCGTTGGTTACTCATCTCTACTTTCTTTATTGATGAAACAAAAGAACACATTCAGTGTAACAATAAGAAAAGAGCCAGGGGTATATCACATTAAACAAAAATATTAAAATCTACATATATACTGTATATTGAGTGTCTTAAAGGGACTGTTTGTAACTTCTTACACATATAAATCATTGCGGGTCGGAAAAGCCAACACTAGGATCAGCATTGATTCATGGAGAGACCTTCATCTGGTCAGCTAACATTACTGCCAAGCAGCTGAAATATAGAGTGATGTTGTGGTTTTAGCTGACGTGTGTCGCCTGACTGTTTTGAGCGATGCTCGTTCATGTCTATGTAGAGCGAGCACAAGTGCGAGCAACAGGACGCTGACTTTCGTTGACTTAACGGCCACAGGTGTCGCTGTTAACAAGACATGTCTGATTCTTATAAACAGTCCCTTTAATAACCTTTTTCTTAGTCGGATTAGAAAGTGGTTTCACATATTTCTCAACATGCATCAAGGAAACAACAAAATATGGTATTTATTGTTAAATATATAATTGAATAAAAGATTAAAAGAAAACATATCAAATGTTTTGAAGAATGATAATGTCTTTAAAGATATGATCAATGGCAAATCTGCAAAGGTCTTTGTCTTTTTTTAATTTCTGCATGTAGTGACTGTCAGGGTAATATTTATGAATTATTTTGAAGAACACTTCCTTAACATCATTCACTATTATGTATTTATGAGGAAAAATCTTCTTCTAATAGCCTATATATCATTTACAAACCGATTCCAATACGCCACGACATCTGGAATAAAGACAACATCTCTGTGAAACAGGGCAGTTATGGCTCTGTTATTATTTTGAGGATGTGGTGAGAAGAGTCAGCTGGGTTGGGCTTATCTCTACTTTATTATTAAGCAGTAAAACATCGACTTACACGATTTCTAATAAACAATCACTGCAGTCTCTGGATGGGGATGAAACTCATGAGTGCGTCTATAGAGAATAGAGGTCTTGCCTATTTTTTGACGCGTGCCACGCAGTTCACAGCAACAACAGACAGTGATGGTGATAAATTGCCTATATATTAACATCATACCAGCAACATTACTACAGTTTCGGTGTCTCTATCTGTAGAATATGTTACAGAGATGAAAAAAAAAGTAAAGACTTATTTTTAAATCAACACTTCCTGCTTTCATTTCAAAATAAAAACCCTCAAGCGTTTTTTCTGTGGACAGAATTCCTTCATTTGTTAACACGAGGCTTTTATTCTGAAATATGTGTCGGACAGTGTTGTAGAACATGCAGTGACTTGGAGAGCTCCATGAATGAATATAGTACGGAGTTTTAATTGTGGATTATTACTATTATTTACAAATTACCATACGTTTCTTAACCTTTCTCTTTCTAAAATAAATATATATTTTTTTTATAATAAAATGAAATGGCAATTAGAAGGCAACCTCTATGTAGAAAGAAAGGGCTGGCAGCAGCAGCAGAAACGCAGCTGAAATGTACCACGCCACGCATCTATCGCTTTACTGCCAGTTTGTCCCAGTCACGTACAGCGGTAGAGATTGAAGATGAAACTTTGGAAATCATCATTGAACCAAAATGATGTTAATCTTGTATTCTGTTGGTTGTTGATTGGTAACACGTGTCATTTTACATATTTTGGCCAATCACAGATAAGCATGAAAAAAATGAAATGCATTAAGTTGATAGGGGATGTCCCGCCTCAAGGGAGGACGGGGACCTGCCGTCCTCCTCTACCCCCCCCATGATGCCCACAACCACTGCACACACAGAGGCTGCCCTTTAACCCTCTGCCCTGCAGGTGTCTCTGTTGAAGCATTTTAATTAGAATGGATTTAATAATGGTTATCTTGTGAATGGTTGTCTGTCTCTATGTGCCATAGTCTGGAGACCTGTCCAGGGTGAACCCCCCCTCAAATATTAGCTGGGATCGACTCCAGCCCCCAGATAATTTACAAGGTACAGATAATGGATGGAATATCTCATATGTTAATGGATGGATGATACTGAGATTTGGTAATGGTTTATTTCAGCTAATTACTCTTTTTAATATTTTTATCTCCCTCTTGCCTCTCAAACAATTAGAAGATCAAACCATCACTTCAATGGAGCAGGCGTCAAGTCTCTGCAAACCACAAAAAAAAAAACCTTATTCCAATGAATGAAAGTCATTGCCTTGAAGGTAGAAAAATAAATTGGAAATCTACACCATGATTCAGCAAATAGTTGGCAGTGGTGTGAAGCGTGTGTGATATTTCTGTTTCAGCTGAAACATGCTATGTTTGGGACGTTCATTCGATAAGACCAGTGTACTATTTACAGGAAGCCGCTGCTAAGTGCACATGTTTTACAGACTGGACACCTTAAGCTGCTCTCACCAGACTGGAAGGATTTCTGTGCTGAGCCATCGCTATGAAAATATTAACATAATCAGAAAATAACCTTCAGCACAGAACTGACTTGATCCGATTTTAACTAACAGGGAGCCTGTCGAGTTGTAGTATCCATGTTCAGTTGCCCAGCTGTGTTTATCCGCTGGGCTGCCCTGCTACAGAAATAACACCAAGCAGGTTTTGCTTACATAAAGTACTGCTGCAATAGCTTCTTCATTCATATTTAATGCCCTCCGTCTCCCTGCTAGGACCATTCCCTCCTCTCCCTGCCCTGCTGCGGGGATACAGGATGAGGAACTCTGGGAAGAAGAAAGTTAGGAACAACAAGTGAAGCAGCAGAGAGAGCTAATTAACAACAGAGGAAGAAACGGGCTAAATCCATGAAAGCAGAGAGAGACAGGCAAGAACAGCAAAGCACAAAAAAAGTGAGGAAAGCTCAGGGACAAAAAAAAAGAAAAGTGGTGAGTTTCTCCAGGACCCGGTAGCCGACCCCAGTCTGCCGGCCTCACACTGACACCGCTGTCACAGAAAACTCATAAATAGCATTAAGAATGCATCAGAGCTGCAGTAGCCCTGCTCCTATTGTGAACTGGGGATGAGAGTTATGTTGAGGAAAAGAATGGAGCGCGTCTATGAATTATTGACAGTGCTGTATCAAAAGCAGGAGGAGGATAATATTTTTGTTGTTCGGTGAAAGCAGCGGCTGGCCAGGCTGGAGACTGCAAGGCAAAACTGTCTGCCTTTGCTTCTCCGTGTAGAAATGTAGAAAATCTCAAGGGAAAAAGAAGTTTTTGTTCCTGTTTTTGACTGTATAAATTGTTTACCACTGTCCACTATGATTTCTTTATTTTTTCCCCCATCTGGAACTGTTAATGCTGCTTTATCACTCATGGACTTGATATCATGTCCTTTAATGACGGAACAAGAGTGACTGTGACTGGATGAAAGTCTGACAGAAATGATGAGAAATTCACCAGAGTAATTTTTTTCTGAGCCTTGAGGTCACCGTGTTCTTGTCATCGACTGAACACTCGATGGCTTTGCCTTTTATACCAGACTCATAAAGTGCCTCTCTTTCAGTGCTGCACGTCAATAACCCATGGCAACCGCATCTGCTTTGTTTCAGTCGCTGCCACGTCAGTCAACAAGACTGAGACGAGTGAAATCCAGGAAAAGGCTTTAGCAAACAGACAAGTGCCCGACTATTTTCAGGTCCTGGCAGGGAGGTTTTCAGATCTGAACCACTCAGCTTGTCCATCTTCCCAGACGGTATTCATCCTGTCTAACGGCTGTAATTACTACACTGATGTGCTCGACGTACAGAGGAGTCAACAGTCCCAAATCATGCATGAGGTGCTGAGGAGGACCACCTCATGTCTGATTTATACTCCAGCGGCTGTGTGCCTATACGTTCTCTCTCTCACGCATCAGGCATACAGTATGTGGTACTTTGACAGATTGCACGTAGCATGTCATTTCTTTTTGAATTGGACCCGTGGTTTTCAAATCCTTTGTCAATCATTCTTTGATATATTTGTTAGGCGTGATACAATAGTTCCATAGAAGTTCGGCCCAGCACAACTCCACGGCTGGAAAAAACATGATGAAAGAGTTGGCTGATAGGAGGAGCTCGAGCCGCGCTGCTCAACTTGGCAGTGTGTGTCCTGTCTCTAGCCTCATCACCATCACAACTTCATCACATTCTATTGGCAGTAATGTTAGCTGACCAGACCAAGGTCTCTCCATGAATCAATGCTGATACTGTGTTTGCTTTTCCTGCCTAAGCGCAGGCTTCAGCAGCGGGGCTCCCCAGCGAGAAACTCGTCTCCCTCCGCAGCCGGAGAGAGCAGGAAGACAACGGCAACCAGTCGGTAACGAGACGATAACGTTTCTCTCTGCGGAGCCCCATCACTTCACAAGACACGGGAAACCTCTGTTGGTCTGGAGGAGCTGCAGCAGTTATTTCTGCACAAACGTCCACTGCACATTCACTAGATATTCTCAGAGCTAAACTAACTCTCCTGCAGTGTGGAGGGAGCGCGCATTCACGTCTAGAGGTGGAGCGAGTACGCGAGTACGCAAGAACGCGCGCTGTCTGAGTGAAGGCGAGCAGGCAAAGGAGACGAGACAGCGGTCAAACGCAAGCGCGCATATGCGAGCGAGCATGTGTGCCGACCCGCTACATTTATACCCTTAGAAAGTTACAAACAGTCCCTTTAAATTAAACATGACAATTAGTTATATAAGCATAATAATATATTTATATGATTGTATAGTGTTATAATTGGTGTTTACACTATTTCAGATTAGATTGTGAAGTTGTGAGGTGGACAAAATACTATATCAGAAACACAATGTCATAATACAGTACATCCTCAAAAACAATGACGAGTGAACACACAAGCAACTGATATACAGTAGTATCAGGAAAAAAACAGGTGTCATCCTGTCTGAGTGATAGTTCTCTAAGGGTTTGGAACTACGAGCAACACCTTTTACATTACACGTAATAATATGATCCATTGTTAATATAAAAACTATTGATTGCTGCAGCTAAGGGTCATTAGAGAGCTAGATCTGAACACGGCGCTGATGAAGGTGTCCGTATGATGAAGTCGAGCTGCAGTAACAGCCTTACTCACTACTGTGAGTGTGCATCATTTGTCTATTGATTTATATTTCATAGATAAATATTCACTTAGAACTGATTTATTATTTGTATTGGTTCTCTCAGTCTGTGCTACCACAGAGCTCCGGTGTGAGTTTTAAAGCTGATATAGTCCCTGTTTGTCCGTCTATAAAAAAAAAAAGCATCCTCACAAAAGTCTTGGAGCTGAGGAAGGAATTTTACATTATTGGAAAACTTAAGCTGACACAGTACGACACAGCAAAGAGCAAAGAGCAAAGTGCTGGCTCAGTGCCATGCCATGTTCCATCTGACTGCCGGTGAAATCCAGCTGTCTTTTACTGGACTTCTTGTTCTTCCTCTCTGACTTCCTGTAAACTCTCTCAAGCAGTCAATTTGTTCACACAGAACAAACATAAACCAGAGTCAGCAGACTTCATGTGGAAAAAAAAAAATCCAACAAAAAGCTCAGAGCTCTTTCTTTCCAGCAGCTTTCCAGCCAATGACTGGAGGTTGTCTCATCCACTTTGTCCCATTTCACCCCAGAGAGACGGAGAGATTAGGACCACTTTTAGACCAAATCTGCTCCATCTGTCAGTGCTATTAGAGAAACTGACCAGCTTCACTGCCTCAGACCATCTCACACACACACACACTCACACACATTGTACCCACCAGGACCATCCTTTCCACTGCCATCACCACCAATCTGGCTCCACGGGCCCTCAGGGAGGTTGTGGTGCAGCTTCGGTTAGCTGGTAGTTGGGAGCAGTACAGTGGTAATTCAGACAACACTCACCAGAGTGTCTCTGCCATATGTGGTGTGCTTGGCGTGGCCGACGACTGGCCCGAGTGTACCGTCTGCGGTCCCATCAGGCCCTGCACGGTGTTTGTTCCCGTCACGCCATCTGCACCACCTGTGGAGAGAGAGTGGGAGTATTACTGTTGAGGGGAAAAAATTTGGAGAATAGTCGGCGACTGTTGGCCAGTGGAAAGAAACAAGGAGGACTTTGGGAACACGAGAGTTTAACTTTGGGCCTGGCAAGGAGGAACAATGACATGGACAGACATGGAATGAAGGTTAGTCAACATTAAAGGTGCATTCCAGCAATTTAGTGTTGTACCTTCATAGGGATTCATGAGAGACCGATAAAAACCAAAAACCTGGTATGAGCCACGCTCCAAAAACATTAGATCTTACCCTTCCCATGATGCAACGTCTTTCATTATCATTCAGGGAGGGATCCATGTCTTTCAAGCTTCATGAACCCAGTTAAGATGCAAGTTGTGGCCAGAATTTTAGTTTAAAACAAACGAACATTATCAACAGAATGTGAAGAGGTTACAGTGTTGACATCATGTCAGACGTCTCCGTATTGTGTTGCAAAGATACTACTACTGAAATGAGCATGCTAAGCAGCTAGCCCCAGCCCACCCTGTCTTGTAATACCACTTGTACCTTAAAACTTTATTACATTAGTCATATGCATACAGGTAAGTACATGAAATTTGACCTCTGCATTTACCCCATCCTAAGGATTTAGGATCAGCTGGCTGTTGTGAAACGGAGGAGAACACCGCTACACCCACTGAGCTACAGCTGCCCCATGAGAAGTACAGGACGGTCCATCGTCAGTAATCCTTTTAAGGCATTAGCATGTTCGTTCTGCCTGAATCGTGTCTCGAACTCACAACCTTAGACACCAAGAGCAATTCACTATCTTGGTGAGCTTACTGCCTTGAGAGGTAATAGTGAGTCACTGTAAGGTCCAGTCTGCCTTCAGTCCAACATGAGAGGACGGAGAAGCCCCCAGGGCTTATCAGTCACGTTGAAGGTACAGGGACATTTGGATAGTTTGTTTATTGGATTTAATCCAAAGTGGCAGAAATTAGAAAACAACTTGCACCCTCGCCTCCTCCTCACCGCCGCCAGGAGGTTACTACACCAGCAATAGAGCCTGTGGTGATTTTTGAATTCAGCCAGAGCAAACCCCATACCGGGGGTCTGATCCCGGGGGTCTGACCCCGGGGGACCGCCCCGACTCCCCACTGGATAGGCAAACTTTCTGTTGCTGCCATTGCACAGGTTAGACTCAGCGCTCCACCAACTGTGACCCACGTTGCTGTTTTTTTTTTGCTGGCTGAATCCTAATTTCCACACCTGTCCCGTCGACAGGTAGGACGAAACGAAAACAAGTCGTCCCCTCGTCTCTGCCACCCTGGACCCAACCCGAAGGGGAGGGGGAGGTGTGGCCGACGCTCCAGTTTGTTTTGGTCTGAGATGCTGGAGCTCTAGCAGGGATGTGATACTTCGGTACCAAGTCGATTCTGAAAACAGATTGTTTTTTCTACAGTACCGCAGGTACCGGGGATCAAGGCTCGAGACTAATGGCGTCCCATAGTCCTGGGAGAGCTAGTAACATTAGCTGCTAGCAGCTGGGGGGCAGCACAGTCTTGCTTGGCTTAAGCTAGTTCATATTCATTTCATTGGATCAGTTGTGTATAAAGTGGAAACATAGTGAAGTTATGAAACTGTGATGAGTATAATCATTTCAAGAGTCAAGGATTTTTGAAGTAAAGGTCAGTTGACTCATCATGAAAAGTACCACTCAACCTCTGAAAATAGTTCTCTGGGCTTCAATGGTATCTTGGCTTAGGTGAAGACAGAACAAATCATTCAAAATCAATTTATTCAATTTATACCAAGCAGGGAGAGTTGTAATGAAATGTATGTGTGAACAGTTTAGCGTTGAGAATGTAATAGACTGTAATACTGAGCTCTGATTTGGCAGTAATTGTCTCATGTTGCCACCTCTCAGAGTCATGACAAAGTAGTTCATTTCCC
Organism: Sebastiscus tertius; assembly: GCA_916701665.1. Classification (NCBI taxonomy): domain Eukaryota; kingdom Metazoa; phylum Chordata; class Actinopteri; order Perciformes; family Sebastidae; genus Sebastiscus; species Sebastiscus tertius. The sequence goes on from CAKAOH010023289.1 coordinate 10,477, forward strand.
AAGCTGTGTTTCTTTTATGTTTTTTTCTAATTGCAGTTCAAGGTAATCTCTATAAACAGATTCTGCATTCATATGAAGAATCTGTGCAGTGGGTCAAGATGTTGGTATCGGAAGCGTTTTCCGTTCGTCGTCTCTCAACTCCAACTCCATTCTTCTGTCTCAAGCTACTATTCAATCTGTAAACGGTGACCTGCACACAGAAGAGGAAGTATTGCCGCCTACATCGGAACCCCAGAAATATCAGCCATTGCCCTCAGAGGCTGGACCGATTGCCGATGGGTTCCAAGATTGAGTACAAGGTAGCTTGTTCTGGTAGTTATATTGTCGAGAATTTGGAGACCAATCAGCTGTCTTCCATTTAGCTCTTTTACATAATGGAGTGGAGTAGAAAACAAGTGTGTGCTTCTGTTTCCCAAGGGAATCAAAATGAGCATGAATGGTTGCCCCAGAGAGACATCTGCATTAATTTGAACCGTTCTCAACTATCCTACATTGCACCACAGGGCAACCGCTGACTATAGAGTGGTGGTGGGCAGCACCAGGATGTTTTTGGAGTTCAATTCAATAAATGCCATCCTGTCACATGAAGAAGTCTGAACTACCTCAGCCTCAGCTGCTACCATGTTAACCATTTCTTTTTAAATCTGTGTCTTGTGAGTCCCCCAGTTTTGTGGAATTGCAATACTAAATCCCTGGAGTGCCCTTTAAGAAGGAGAGGTGTTGTGGACAAGGATTCGAGTAATTTCATAGAACTTCCAAATAGGAACTTTGACACTACAAAGTGGACAGCAGTGAATACATTTCATATCCCGGACGAGCCCCCCATTTGTCACAGCCTGGTTCTTAGGCTGCAACAAAAATGGGAGTGGAGACAAGATTGATGCAAAATAACATTACGTTTATTTACAAAAATCACCAAATAACAAATAAGTGGGGTGAGAGGATGGAGAGAGAGCAATCTGAATGGCGAAGAGGGTTTTATAATCAGCGCTACACCGGGCCCAGGTGTAGCTCATCATCTGTTGATGGCCATGCCTTGACCAGGGCCTGCAAGACACACAAAAAGAGACCAGCAAGCCAACACACACCTAGTGGCGGGGAGGGGTCATCACAGATGGCAGTCTAATAAGGATTTTTAACTGTATGGTATTGTTTCAGAAATATTGAACTTATAGTACATGTATAAGAAAGAGGTTTCATTTGTCATGAAAACATGTTTATGACTAAAAGCTAAATTGTCTGGAGTTTAATTACTATAACTCTAACATGTATAGTTCTTGCTATTTTGGGAATTCATTTTGACCTAAAACCCAATGCATCAATCAGTTTTAGTGCTCTCCAGATTCATAAAGTTTCTACATCGAGCCCAGCTCAGTTACTTGTGTTAGTGTACCGACAAACTGATGAGAGCAGATTTGGGCAAGAAAATGCCCCTGAAAATATTTAGCTGTCAGCTAAGGGAAATTATTTGGCACATGTCTGAGCATAAGGGGCAGAGGGCCTGGCATGGACCAGAGCCATACCGTTTAACTGTTAGCAGCGGGGGGTGTATAACTGGCACCAAACTGGACAGCAGACCGCGCCCAGGACTGGGCACGAGGACAGAGGGAGGAAAGCAAGCCAGAGGCTGTGCGATTCCATGAAGTACTGCAGGGTGCCTGTTTAGGTGCCTGTCAGTTCTGCTGGAGCTGCCAAGTAACGCTGTTACAGCCCAATGGCTGCATCTGTCCCTTCGTAGGCATGACTCAAAGAGAAAAAAGCGAAGACGTTTAAGAAATCGATCAGTTATTCATACTGAAAATACCCTCGTCATGTAAAGAGTGAGAGGAAAAGGCTCATGTTTATGTAGACATGTATGACATGTCTTGGTGTCTGAATGCAGTGAGGTTCTCCGTGTGTATTTGCACGCTCTGTAGTGCCATCATATGCTGCCTCGGCTGCATTCATTCTGTAGTGACATTAGGAATGATTTTGGCAAAGCTGTGGATGTTGATGGCCTGCTGGGCCCAGCGACAGATGTTCCTCTCCTACTCTGGGTCCTGGGACAATGCAAGAATGAGAGCAATACAAAAAGCAATAACAATAATTCTATGGGTATAGCTATGGATGTATATGTATGGATGTAATTCTATGGATAAAAACTCACCACTACTGTTGCGAATAGTGGCAAATATACTCAAACTCAACAAGCATAAAACAAGTGCACTTACGTGATTATTTCTCCCCATTTTCCAGGTATTGTTGATGTTAAACTGTGTTAAATTGGCTGTGATAATTTGCCAACATGTTAAGAGGGTCAAGAGAGTGTTTGTGAAGCATTTTGAGTAAGTTAGAGTTTTGTGGAGTGTAGTAAAGTGTGTGTGTGTGTGTTTGTGTGTGTGTGTGTGTGTGTGTGTGTGCGTGTGTGTGTGTGTGTGTGCGTGTGTGTGTGTGTGCGTGTGTGTGAGTTCTCTCGGTAACAGAGAACGGTGATTATGTACTGTAACCCCAAATGCTGGATATAGTTTAGGAGCAGCTCTAAGGTTAGCGCTAGGGGATTCATCCCTCTAGTACTGGCGCAACACTTAAGACTTTTAGTCCATGCTCGCATACTACTCAGGGCCCAGCCTCGTTCTCACCCCGTGCTCATAGAATCTGTCATTCACCATAAGAGGATGGCACTTTCAATTAGTTAGCCGGTGGGTCGGTCTCAGTCTCAATGTATAATTTAAGCCTCGTAGTCCTGCCGACGAGAATAATATTAATTTTAAGCCACTGCCTCTCAATAACCCTCTGTTGTTTATGTCCCACAGCACTGCTGTGTGCATCTCTCTCTCTCTCTCCTTTTGCTCAGGCTTCTCTGTGCTGGACCATCAGCCCTTCTGTGACGTCTCTCTGTCTCTCCTGGCTGGTGGTGCATTATTCCACATGACGGACCTGGACCTCCGTCCTCCAGGAGATTTAGCGTCTCTATCAATTTAATTCAGTCAAAGGGGGCTTATTAGCATGAGTAACACAGGTTTACGTTACCAAGCAACTGTGAATTAAAAACAACAATCTGGTCCTCTCTCTAGGTTCCATGGTAGAGAGGAGGTTGTGTTGCTCTGGCTATATCTGTCTGGATTGGAGAGGAGGTTGTGTTGCTCTGACTCTATCTATTTGGTTTGGAGAGGAGGTTGTGTTGCTCTGACACTATCTATTTGGCGTGGAGATGAGGTCATGTTGCTCTTGCTCTATCTCTTTGGCGTGGAGAGGAGGTTGTGTTGCTCTGGCTCTATCTATGTGGAGAGGAGATTGTGTTGCTCTCGCTCTATCTCTTTGGCGTGGAGAGGAGGTTGTGTTGCTCTGGCTCTATCTATGTGGCGTGGAGAGGAGGTTGTGTTGCTCTGGCTCTATTTATTTGGTTTGGAGAGGAGGTTGTATTGCTCTGACTATATCTATTTGGCATGGAGATGAGGTTGTGTTGATCTTGCTCTATCTGTTTGGCATGGAGAGGAGGTTGTGTTGCTCTGGCTCTATCTATCTGTATTGGAGAGGAGGGTGTGTTGCTTTGGCTCTATCTGTCTGGATTGGAGAGGAGGTTGTGTTGCTCTGGCTCTATCTATGTGGCATGGAGAGGAAGTTGTGTTGCTCTGGCTCTATCGATGTGGAGAGGAGGTTGTGTTGCTCTGGCTCTATTGATGTGGAGAGGAGGTTGTGTTGCTCTGGCTCTATCTATGTGGTGTGGAGAGGAAGTTGTGTTGCTCTGGCTCTATCGATGTGGAGAGAAGGTTGTGTTGCTCTGGCTCTATCTATGTGGTGTAGAGAGGAGGTTGTGTTGATCTGGCTCTATCTGGCTTGGAGAGGTCGTGTTGCTCTGGCTCTATCTATGTGGTGTGGAGAGGAAGTTGTGTTGCTCTGGCTCTATCGATGTGGAGAGGAGGTCGTGTTGCTCTGGCTCTATCTATGTGGTGTGGAGAGGAAGTTCTGTTGCTCTGGCTCTATCGATGTGGAGAGGAGGTTGTGTTGCTCTGGCTCTATCTATGTGGTGTGGAGAGGAAGTTGTGTTGCTCTGGCTCTATCTATGTGGTGTAGAG